>JAOTOM010004184.1:77500-237553 GCA_034440615.1 Ashinkailepas kermadecensis
ATCGCATTTCGCGAGTTTCGAACGACAGACGCTCACATTGTGGCCCCGACACGAACATCGTCGGCAGTGGTCGCCACTGACCTGAACTCGCCACTGAGGATGTTGTACTGACGGCGGAACGACTCGCCGAACGGGTGCATGCCGCCGCTGAGGACGTAGTAGAACACGCAGCCCAGGGAGAACACGTCCACGGAGCAGGTCTGGAGATGGCCAACAGAGGTCAGTAGAACACGCAGCCCAGGGAGAACACGTCCACGGAGCAGGTCTGGAGATCGCCAACAGAGGTCAGTAGAACACGCAGCACAGGGAGAACACGTCCACGGAGCAGGTCTGGAGATGGCCAACAGAGGTCAGTAGAACACGCAGCCCAGGGAGAACACGTCCACGGAGCAGGTCTGGAGATCGCCAACAGAGGTCAGTAGAACACGCAGCCCAGGGAGAACACGTCCACGGAGCAGGTCTGGAGATGGCCAACAGAGGTCAGTAGAACACGCAGCACAGGGAGAACACGTCCACGAAGCAGGTCTGGAGATGGCCAACAGAGGCCAGTAGAACACGCAGCCCAGGGAGAACACGTCCACGGAGCAGGTCTGGAGATCGCCAACAGAGGTCAGTAGAACACGGTGACACGCAGAGGTCATGGGCCACCGAGCCCCCTCTGACGACCAGGACACGAGGTCGCGGCCGGGTCACGACGGGGTCATACTCAGGCCATCGAACCCGTCTGATGGCCGGAACACCATGTCAGGTCACAGACCCTTCACAGGGCCGGAACACAATGTCAGGTCACAGACCCCTCACAGGGACGGAACACAATGTCAGGTCACAGACCCTTCACAGGGCCGGAACACAATGTCAGGTCACAGACCCTTCACAGGGCTGGAACACAATGTCAGGTCACAGACCCCTCACAGGGCCGGAACACAATGTCAGGTCACAGACCATTCACAGGGCTCACGGACTAAATCAGAGGGCATGCATCTGGAACTCCACCACCCGCAGTGCCAACGTACTCACACTGTGCTACTCCACCTTCAGCTGTTCCCGCGAAACTCTGACCTAGCCTCCTGCCGTACCCACGCCCACTGTGGACCTAACCTCCTGCCGTACCCACGCCCACTGTGGACCTAACCTCCTGCCGTACCCACGCCCACTGTGGACCTAACCTCCTGCCGTACCCACGCCCACTGTGGACCTAACCTCTTACCGTACCCACGCCCACTGTGGACCTAGCCTCCTACCGTACTCACGCCGACTGTGGACCTAACCTCCTGCCGTACCCACGCCCACTGTGGACCTAACCTGCTGCCGTACCCACGCCCACTGTGGACCTAACTTGCTGCCGTACCCACGTCCACTGTGGACCTAACCTCCTGCCGTACCCACGTCCACTGTGGACCTAACCTCCTGCCGTACCCACGCCCACTGCGGACCTAACCTCCTGCCGTACCCACGCCCACTGTGGACCTAACCTCCTGCCGTACCCACGTCCACTGTGGACCTAACCTCCTGCCGTACCCACGCACACTGTGGACCTAACCTCCTGCCGTACCCACGCCCACTGTGGACCTAACCTCCTGCCGTACCCACGCCCACTGTGGACCTAACCTCCTGCCGTACCCACGCCCACTGTGGACCTAACCTGCTGCCGTACCCACGCCCCTCACTGGTGGGAGCTTATCAGCCACCAACCAACCCCCACAGGCCAACATTCTGAGTCGCCGTCCCCGCCAGCTCACCGCGCGCCCGTCGCCGTCGGCCATCTCTGGCGCGATCCAGCCCTCGGTCCCCGCGACGCCTGAGCGGCGCGAGAAGGAGGCGCGGCCACGCGACAGCTTCTTGCAGAGGCCGAAGTCGGAGATCATGGCCACGGCACCGTCCATCCGCTCCGCCAGCAGGACGTTGTGCGGCTTAATGTCCCGGTGTACTGTGGACCCGGGCAGGGTCAGTGGTGTACTGTGGACTAGGGTAGGGTCAGTGGTGCACTGTGTACCAATGATGAAGTATTAGCGAAATAGGGTGGAATATGCCCCTTACTGAACACTGAATAGACATATTCCCAAGAGGAGCATCGATATTGTGCTTCTTGGTGCGTGCTTGTGAAGTCTTCATGCCTCGTTTCTAACACTATTCCGTATATATGTATCATGTTTATGCTCATCGTAACGGATCTGGGATCGTGATAACGAACATCCCTTAGCGCAATTACAGGTGAAGGGGTTACATATAATGCGCTATGTTACATGATACCATTTTATAGCATAGGTGTTTGTATCGTTATCATTCATATTGGTGTGTGGTGTACTTTGTACCAGGACAGAGACAGTGGTGTACTGTGTGCCAGGGCATGGTCAATGGTGTTCTGTGGACCAGAGCATGGTCAGTGGTGTACTGTGTGCCAGGGCAGGGTCAGTGGTGTACTGTGTGCCAGGGCAGGGTCAGTGGTGTACTGTGGACCAGGCCATGGTCAGTGGTGTACTGTGTGCCAGGTCATGGTCAGTGGTGTACTGTGGACCAGGCCATGGTCAGTGGTGTACTGTGGGCCAGGGCAGGGTCAGTGGTGTACTGTGGACCAGGCCATGGTCAGTGGTGTACTGTGTGCCAGGGCAGGGTCAGTGGTGTACTGTGGGCCAGGGCAGGGTCAGTGGTGTACTGTGGACCAGGGCAGGGTCAGTGGTGTACTGTGGACCAGGGCAGGGTCAGTGGTGTACTGTGGACCAGGGCAGGGTCAGTGGTGTACTGTGGACCAGGGCAGGGTCAGTGGTGTACTGTGGACCAGGGCAGGGTCAGTGGTGTACTGTGGACCAGGGCAGGGTCAGTGGTGTACTGCGGACCAGGGCAGGGTCAGTGGTGTACTGTGGACCAGGGCAGGGTCAGTGGTGTACTGCGGACCAGGGCAGGGTCAGTGGTGTACTGTGGACCAGGGCAGGGTCAGTGGTGTACTGTGGACCAGGGCAGGGTCAGTGGTGTACTGTGGACCAGGGCAGGGTCAGTGGTGTACTGTGGACCAGGGCAGGGTCAGTGGTGTACTGTGGACCAGGGCAGGGTCAGTGGTGTACTGTGGACCAGGGCAGGGTCAGTGGTGTACTGTGGACTAGGGCAGGGTCAGTGGTGTACTGTGTGTACGGTCACCGATGTTTGGTCGGTGTGGGTGTACTGACCGATGTTGGGTCGGTGTGGGTGTACTGACCGATGTTGGGTCGGTGTGGTGTGGGTGGTGTGGTGTACTGACCGATGTTGGGTCGGTGTGGGTGTACTGACCGATGTTGAGTCGGTGCAGATGGAGCAGACCAGCGGTGGCCTGCTCCAGTATGTCCAGGGGCGCGATGGGTGGGCCCTGGTAGCGGCCCTGCACGTAGTCCTGCAGGTTGGCCAGACACAGCTCCAGAGCAATGTAGCGGAACTGGCGGTCCTGCTCCGTACAGAAGTACCTGTCCGCCCCGTGAGGCCGGCCCAGTCAGGACACACGACCACACAGGTGTACATCACAACAGACGACACACAGACTAAACAATACCCAACTGGCGGTCCTGCACCGTACAGAAGTACCTGTCCGCCCCGTGAGGCCGGCTCAGTCGGGACACACGACCACACGGGTGTATATCACAACAGACGACACACAGACTAAACAATACCCAACTGGCGGTCCTGCTCCGTACAGAAGTATCTGTCCGCCCGTGAGGCCGGCTCAGTCGGGACACACGACCACACGGGTGTACATCACAACAGACGACACACAGACTAAACAATAGCCAACAGACCACATCATGTACATTACAAGTTCACACCAGGGCCTGTTCCACATGCTGTCATCATTTACTATCTTATGTTACAATCTACTGGCCGCAAACTTCACGCGGCCAATCGGCGCTAAAAGGCCGCCACTGAGCTCTACACCCAGCAATACGCTGCCGATAAAAGGCCGCCACTGAGCTCTACACCCAGCAATAAGCTGCCGATAAAAGGTTGCCACTGAGCTCTACACCCAGCAATATGCTGCCGATAAAAGGCTGCCACTGAGCTCTACACCCAGCAATACGCTGCCGATAAAAGGCCGCCACTGAGTTCTACACCCAGCAATACGCTGCCGATAAAAGGCTGCCACTGAGCTCTACACCCAGCAATAAGCTGCCGATAAAAGGCCGCCACTGAGCTCTACACCCAGCAATACGCTGCCGATAAAAGGCCGCCACTGAGCTCTACATCCAGCAATACGCTGCCGATAAAAGGCCGCCACTGAGCTCTACACCCAGCAATACGCTGCCGATAAAAGGCCGCCACTGAGCTCTACACCCAGCAATACGCTGCCGATAAAAGGCCGCCACTGAGCTCTACACCCAGCAATACGCTGCCGATAAAAGTCCAGCTCTACACCCAGCAATACGCTGCCGATAAAAAGGCCGCCACTGAGCTCTACACCCAGCAATAAGCTGCCGATAAAAGGTTGCCACTGAGCTCTACACCCAGCAATACGCTGCCCATGCATGTCTGAAGGCCGCATAGCACGGTGACGACATCAGTAATGAAACCTGGTAAACGGAGTTACACTCAAATGTCTTCGCCTTCATCAGAATATCGCACACCTTTGGCACATCTTGACTGCAGTTATGCTAAATACCACAATTCATATAGTGAACGGCAAGTATGGCAATTACCACATGCGGGCACGACAACAGTCAATCCAATACCACTACATACCACAGAGGCATCACTGACGGGTAAGACAACAGTCAATCCGATACCACTACATACCACAGAGGCATCACTGACGGGTAAGACAACAGTCAATCCGATACCACTACATACCACAGAGGCATCACTGATGGGTAAGACAACAGTCAATCCGATACCACCACATACCACAGAGGCATCACTGACGGGTAAGATAGCAGTCAATCCGATACCACTACATACCACAGAGGCATCACTGACGGGTAAGACAACAGTCAATCCGATACCACCACATACCACAGAGGCATCACTGACGGGTAAGACAAGTCAATCCGATACGACTACATACCACAGAGGCATCACTGACGGGTAAGACAACAGTCAATCCGATACCACTACATACCACAGAGGCATCACTGACGGGTAAGACAACAGTCAATCCGATACCACTACATACCACAGAGGCATCACTGACGGGTAAGACAACAGTCAATCCGATACCACTACATACCACAGAGGCATCACTGACGGGTAAGACAACAGTCAATCCGATACCACTACATACCACAGAGGCATCACTGACGGGTAAGACAACAGTAAATCCGATACCACTACATACCACAGAGGCATCACTGACAGTCTGCCGACGCCAATCCAGGATCACATCTACCAGGTCGGGCCAATTAACTACGCAGTGCTTGACCGCTGCATTCAGATTCTGATGGCATATGTTATCACATATAACCATGATGGCGTTATACTGGATATATTCCACCACATTTGACGTAGCCACATCAAGCCGGTCCAGAGCTGGATTAACGCTTGAGCATCAGGATTTGAAGGTAAAAATGTCAGGGCGAGCAAATTCGTGGATAATTGCCTGTCTGTTTCTGAGTTGAGGAACTTCTACTTTCCAGTGGCCTTCTAGTATTAGTGTCAAATCAATATGTTTGCAGCCATTTCGAACAGTACCATTCAGCCTTTCAGAGGATAAATTCCTGGATATGATGACGTTCTGTAAGGCCAAAATCCGGAAAGAGGCCATTCTTCCAACTCGGCACCAAACGCCAAATGGACCGACGTCGCTGAACGGCACACGTGTCGCAGCGGCCCGTGGCGTGACGTCACGACGCGGGTGGTGTGACGTCACGTCTGCTGAGCCGGCACACCCCCACCTGATGACGTTGGGGTGCTGGTCCGACTCCCGCAGCAACGCCACCTCGCGGTCGGCGAAGGTGAAACAGTCGGGCAGGAGCCGCTTCACGGCCACGTTACGGCTGTCAAACCAGCCCCTGTGGGGTCAGGCCAGATCAGGTCAGGTCATGGTCCGGTCAGGTCAGGTCAGGGTCCGAGTCAGAGTCAGAGTCAGAGTCAGAGTTCGAGTCAGGTCAGGGTCAGGGTCAGAGTCCTAGTCCTAGTCCGGGTCCGGGTCCGGGTCCGGGTCAGGGTCGGGTCGGGTCGGGGTCCGGTCACGGTCAGGGCCAGGGTCAGTCAGGGTCAAAGTGAGGTTAGGTCAGGGTCAGGGTCCAGATCTGAGTCAGGGTCGTGGTCGGGGCCAGTCAGGGTCAGAATTGGATCGGGTTACCATCAGTGGCACGTCACGTCCGCGCCGTCACACCAGCTCCTGTGGTGTCAGGTTAGGGTTCGGGTCGGATCGGATAACCATCAAAGTCACGTCATGTCCACGCTGTCACACTGTTATCTGTAGGAGCAAGAATCGCATCGGCACGAGCATACTCAGGCTCTCGCATTCTAATGGTGAACCAGACATAGGTGCTGTCCACTTAAGCGATATAACACGACATGACAGCATATGTTCCTGACCAGCCCCAACTTCTGGTCATAACGTGACAATTAACGTTCGCAAACACAACCTTCCTTATCCCAGGAAAGCTGCTTCGGTGATCAAGTCCGAAAACTCTATTAATACGAAAAATACTAGCAGTTTCGGCACTAGGTCATCATCAGTAGCATACCAACCAGTTTGGAAATTCCAAGTATAAAAGCACGCGACAAGCGAATGATCACTGCTCACCACAGCAGTCAACACAATGCACGATCCGCATGATGCAATGAGCAGAACTATGCTGGACGAAATAAGCAAGAGCGAATAGGCAAAGTGACATGACTTTTGCATGAAGCATCACATTTTGCACCTCTTTATATCAGGTCCTGTCATCCAGTCGTAGTACTCATCCGATCGTAATGCGGATCCCACATCTGGGATGATGTTCCGATGTCGACAACCGGCTGGTGTCAAAACGTCGAGTACTCCGTCACTTATGCATTATTTTCGGACTCGAGTACTAAAACAACCCTCCCGGGACCAAACAACTTGTGACGATCGTGCATTAACTAGTGCCCTAGAATAATACATTGCGTTATACTAAGGGCGTCATAATGAAGAAACAATTGGGTGGGCGAGAGGATAGAAATAATCAGGATGTATCGACAGAACTGACCAAACATAAAAATAAAATGTACTGCATATTATTGGATTCGGTCCATTGATTGTATTCAATAGTCACTTGCAGTGTTCGTTTCCTAAATTAAACTAAATTAAATTCCTAAAGTTCAAGGTTATATTGAAGCATGGTTGAGGGGAAGGACACAAATTGTAGTGTTAAATGAAAGTAAATCTGATTGGAAGGATGTTCTGAGTGGAATGCCAGTGCTCTGTTCTAGGGCCACTTCTCTTTATAATCTGTGTGAATAACATTGATGTAGGGCTCAGGAGTGTTCAAATTTGCTGATGACATCAAGCTGGTAGGAGTGGCTAACAGTAGTGATTAATCTAGTAATATTCAACCAGACTTGGAGGACCTAAAAAGTGGGCTGATCAATGACAGATGTCTTTCAACTATAAGTGTAAGGTTATGCATCTGGGGTCTGGAGGTGAGACTTTCAGATATGCAATGGGAGGGAGGGCACTGGATGTTATTGACGAGGAAAGAGACTTAGGTGTGTTGGTTTCAAAAGACCTTAAAACAGAAAAACCATGTATCTCAGCTAGGAACAGGGCACTCAGAATGCTGGTACTCATTACTAGGAGTGTGAGATATAAAAGCAAGGAAGTCATGAAAAAAATTGTACTTAGCATATGTGCAACCCCACTTGGAATATTCTGTAAAAGCATGGAGGCCCTACCTATTGGGGGCGGGGTTAGGGGCGCATCGACTGCAGGAGCCCCTACCTAGAAAAGATATAGATATGTTAGAAAGAGTGCAGTGCAAAGCCACTAGACTCATCAGTGGAATAGGCAACTTAGAATATGGAGAAAGGCTTATGGCATTATATACGTACTCACTCAAGCATAGGAGATTAAGGGAAATGTACAAATGAAATGTCAAATGAAATGAATGTACTTGAATGAAATGTACAAAATTGTTAAAGGGCTAGATCAGGACAATTTGAATGATGATCTTCGGTTTAGAGTACCACATAGAGGTCATCAATTCAGGCTAGACAAGTTGAGGTGTAGGACAGTTAAGCGAGAACAGGTCTTCAGTGAAAGGGTTGTTGATCAGTGGAATAGGCTGCCTGCCGATGTTGTGGTGAGTTCCCCATTGAATATATTTAAAAGTAGGGTGGACAATTCTTTTTAGACAGGAAAATATTGTTTTCAAGTTCTAATTAGTGATGGATGGGGTGAGATTTATGCTAAATAAGTGTGCGCGGCACAGACCCCTTGAAGCAGGCATGGATGCAGTTGGAAAATTATTTGTAAGGCATTCAATCCACGTGTTAAGAGGGATCAGGGGAATATGGCTGGATAGCTAGGGTAGATAGGCATTGATAGGTGTGTGAGATGTTGGTGGATGGTCTCTTTAGGATGTGGTGATAGTTGCGGTGGGTCTTCTTACCAGGCTTATGGCATTTTCCATTTACAGACTTAACTGGATGGGCCCTTGTGGCTCTTATTAAGTCTACACACTTTATGACTCTATGAGAGCTCACCTCAGATCTGATGGTCCACAGTGCATTTGGGATCAGAATATCTAGTGTAGGCTGTATGGGCATCAGGGGAGGCTGTACCTCTCGCAGCAGGCCGAGTCCGCCCACCCCAGCCCGTCAGATGTGCTGACCTGTAGACAAAGGTGCCCTCGCAGCCTTTGCCAATGCACTGCTCGGCGTCGAAGCTGATCTTGCCGATCCTGATGACGCCGTTCTCCAGCTGCTCCGACTCCGCCGTGAGGTGGCGCTGGGAGCCGCGCGAGTCGGTGCTGTCCGCTCCGGAGGCCGGCCCCGTCGGCCAGGCCACGGTCCAGCCGGGTCGGTCCTGGGTCAGAGGTCGAGTCACCACAGGGCACGGCCGCGTCGGACCGGTGCTGGGTCAGAGTTGGTCATCGTCAGGTCAGCTCACTACCTGTCCACATGCCCGTACTCGAGCACACCACTCGTAATGTGCCGCGTCACCGCCTCCGCAGTCCTGGCTTCTGAATCCCTACCCGTCGTGTTCCAGTTCCTGCCCCTGCCCAGTCCCTGGCCGGAGTTCCTGCCTTCGCCCCGTCCCGGTCCGTGTCTCCGGTCCGTCCCTGACCCCGCCGGTGTAAACGTACCCTCCTGCGGAGCAGCACCACGGCCAGCGCGGCGGCCGCCAGCACCGCCAGCACCAGCAGCAGCCGCTCTGTCGGCGCAGAGGTCACCGGGTCACCGGGCCCGGTCACAAGGTCGGCTGACACGGCGCTCCACTCGCCGGTCGACAGCAGAAACGTCAAGTTCGCCGAGACCACCTGTCGACACATGAGGGCAGTGTCATGCTCCGGTAACCGGCCCACGTGCTGCCATTGCCAAACAGTGCAAATTGCATGCCCACAGACGGAACGTCAGCGTCAAAGTTCGTGTTGAAGTCATGTTGGTGTTGGTTTCAAAGTTGGCAAATGCAGGACATTGTTCCTGCATATCCGCGTCGACAATGTTAGAGTCGAGAAAGTTGGCGTTATTTAAATGTGTTTTTTGGGGGGTGAGCTGATTTTAAGCACCAATGTTCTCAAGCCGAAGCTGGCAGAACTTTCTTAACCAAATACAAAGCTGGTGTTACGGGGACTTCAGAAGCCGTAGCTAAAGTCGTGATCGTCTGATTCTGATGGCCTCACTTGGCCACTCCATGATCTCGCACGCGTGTGTTTACTGCGTCAAACTGGTACACGTTTGACTCGCCCAGTATTGATCACGCACCCGTCACAATTGTTCCATAGCAGATCGTACACGTTTCCAAGTCATATTCCACCTGCAATAAGTGGGCTCGTCCGGGATTTGAACCCGGGACCTCTCGCACCCTAAGCGAGAATCATACCCCTAGACCAACGAGCCACGGTAAGCGCTACGCAGCCCACGAGTACCGTTTGGTGGGCTACTTTCACCAACAGTGACCTACTGCTCTAGTCACGCTCTTCCTGGGTGTGAGGCGGCCAGTTTTCTGTTTGGGCTCCAGACGGGCGGCGGTAGTGTTGACGACTCGGCAGTCTCTCTACCCACGCACAGACTGGCGTGGTAGTGGGTGTGTGATAACCAGGGCAGAACAATGCCTGGGGAAACAGGCCTCTCCGAGATCGTGGTGGCGCTATCATTGAGCTTGTCCTCTGCCGCGACGCTTTGTGTGGATGGTCAGCTGTGCCGCGCGGTGGCGCCACCAGTTGACGAGCTCAACTCAGGTGGCAGCACCGTCGCCTCGCCGTCACGAGCACGTGTAGTCGGCCCCGCCTCCTTCAGGCCTCCTCGGGTGTAGTCCGCTTGTCATATCACGATGAGTGTTGGGAAAACAATGATAGGATCCACAAATCGTCATTGTGTATGCTAAGCGCACAAATGAGCAGCAGATCAGTATATCTAGCTCGGCATTGCGGACCATGTCGGCCATCTGTTGTGTTTGCGACTGCCCAGTGGTACACACTCAATCTAGTTTAAAAAAAATGAAACATCGTTCAAGGATTCTACGCTTGGGAGAGACGGTGGAGGCGTTCGCCACATGATTCTTAACTTAGTTCGGGGCATTTGATCCAATGAAAAATATATAGTCCGCACAAAGTCCGTCGGAATAACCACTCACCAAATGCAAGCATTCTGGCCCAAGCGCAACCCGCGCAATGTGTTCTGTGGTCAGAATAATGATAGGGTAAGGGCTTAGCACTCATTTTAAATTATAACGGGGATTTTCGCGATGGAAGGCACTGAAGTACAGGCCGTTTTTATTTCATTTTCTTAAAGTGGTGTCATATCAATGCACTACCTACAGTGTCAACGCACTACTCACGCCCATGGTACTGCAGTCGGGGAAAACAAACATGCTGAAAAAGTCTGTGCAAAGCTTTCGTGATGGTCAGTATGGGGAAATGCTCGGAGCAAAGGAAGAAAGACGCATGTGGCACATAAGTTATTTGACCATATCGCAAAATTTATGTTGACAAGGAAATAAAGCGTATGTGGTAACATACGCCTTGTGGCCATTCAGTTTGTCTCACCAGACCAAGGAAGAAAATCTGATGTTTCTTTTCATGAAGACTGCACGAGAAAAGCAGCGCATCTCCACACACACATAATGGTGTAGCATTGTCACAACCGGACATCTCCACACACACACATGATGGTGTAGCATTGTCACAACCGCGCATCTCCACACACACACATTATGGTGTAGCATTGCCACAGCCGGACATCTCCACACACACACATGATGGTGTAGCATTGTCACAGCCGCGCATCTCCACACACACACATGATGGTGTAGCATTGTCACAGCCGTACATCTCCACACACATGATGGTGTAGCATTGTCACAATCGGACATCTCTACACACACATGGTTGGTTATTGGTTTTACGACACATCGACCGTTGAGTCATGTAGCGTCGCCAATCTCTCACGCCGATTGGTCGCGGGCGAAGAGTAGCGACAGGTGAGACTCGAACCCACAACCTTTCTACACACACATGATGATGTAGCATTGTCACAACCGGACATCTCACACACACACATGATGGTGTAGTATTGTCAAGGCCGGACATCTCCACACACACACATAATGGTGTAGCATTGTCACAGCCGGACATCTCCACACACACATGATGGTGTAGCATTGTCACAGCCGTACGTCACACACACACACACACACACACATGATGGTGTAGCATTGTCACAGCAGCGCATCTCCACACACACACATGATGGTGTAGCATTGTCACAACCGGACATCACACACACACATGATGGTGTAGCATTGTCACAGCCGTACATCACACACACACACACACACACACATGATGGTGTAGCATTGTTACGGCCGGACATCTCCCCCACACACACATGATGGTGTAGCATTGTCACAACCGGACATCACACACACACATGATGGTGTAGCATTGTCACAACCGGACATCTCCACACACACACATGATGGTGTAGCATTGTCACAGCCGTACATCTCCCACACACACATGATGGTGTAGCATTGGCACAACCGGACATCTTCACACACATGATGGTGTAGCATTGTCACAACCGGACATCTCCACACACACATGATGGTGTAGCATTGTCACAACCGGACATCTCCACACACACATGATGGTGGAGCATTGTCACAGCCGCGCATCTCCACACACACATGATGGTGTAGCATTGTCACAACCGGACATCTCCACACACACACATGATGGTGGAGCATTGTCACAACCGGACATCTCCACACACACATGATGGTGTAGCATTGTCACAACCGGACATCTCCACACACACATGATGGTGTAGCATTGTCACAACCGGACATCTCCACACACACATGATGGTGTAGCATTGTCACGGCCGGACATCTCCACACACACATGATGGTGGAGCATTGTCACAGCCGCGCATCTCCACACACACATGATGGTGTAGCATTGTCACAACCGGACATCTCCACACACACATGATGGTGTAGCATTGTCACGGCCGGACATCTCCACACACACACACATGACGGTGTAGCATTGTTACAGCCATACATCTCACACACACATGATGGTGTAGCATTGTCACGGCCGGACATCTCCACACACACATGGTGGTGTAGCATTGTCACAGCTTGGTGGTGGTGATTTGTGCTTTAGGGCGCGTCGACTGCATTGGTCATTTTGCGCCCGCATCTCCACACACACATGATGGTGTAGCATTGTCACAACCGGACATCTCCACACACACATAATGGTGTAGCATTGTCACAACCGGACATCTCCACACACACATGATGGTGTAGCATTGTCACAACCGGACATCTCCACACACACATAATGGTGTAGCATTGTCACAACCGGACATCTCCACACACACATGATGGTGTAGCATTGTCACAACCGGACATCTCCACACACACATAATGGTGTAGCATTGTCACAACCGGAAAATGTCAGTAGAAGAAACACGTATGTGGATGCTTACGCGATTTATGTCTTGTCATGACTCATGTTTAGCTGCATGTAGGCTTTTTCGCGGGACATTTCTTCCACGTCGCAAAACGAAAAATGGGCCAACTTGTTTGTCATCCATGCTCTTTTTAATTAATAAACCTGAATAGTAAGTTGAGGTAATATGCGAATCAAGCTAACCGCCCAGTGAAGACGAATCAAGCTAACCGCCCAGTGAAGACGAATCAAGCTAACCGCCCAGTGAAGACGAATCAAGCTAACCGCCCAGTGAAGACGAATCAAGCCAACAGCCCAGTGAAGACGAATCGAATGACAAAGAAAACTTCGTTTGGAGAAAATAGCGCTTGCACCTTTTTCCTTTGCACGGCAGAGTATATCAGAGCAATACATCCAGGCCTGGCGTCGAAGTCGAGAGAAGTAAAAAAAAAATGACGTGCATATAATGACTGAAAATGTGAAAATGATCGTGGGAAGTGGTAATATTGAATGGAATTGACTACAAAATGTGCAAAAATTGAGGTGGCAAGAAAAATGTCATGTGTTTCTTGTCATGAAAAATAAAAATGTCATGTCAAAAATGTCAAAAATGTTACTTTAAAAATAACTTTGGAGAAATCCGCATGAATTAATGGAGCACAATTAGTTTGTTAGATATTTACACCTTAATCATCGACGGTATTGATCACGTAGCGTACATGTTCGAAGTGGTCGAAACAGATTCGAATAAGTCTCGTCTTCCCCTAAAATTTTGAAATTGAAGCATACTACGAATTAATGATCAAAGAAGATGGGAAGCCATACAAAAGCAGGACGTATGAACGGCTATGAACGGATATGAACTGAAGCAAAGTAACCAAAACTGGTCCATGTATCTAACCTAAAAGGATATGAGAATGTTGGTGTTGGCTCCCCATCATGTAAACTGTTTAGGAAATGCCTTGAAGAGGACTTGTTCTTACACCAGCTTGTAACGGAACCAACCAGGCAGGGCTCATTCTTGGACCGTGTCTTCTCAGATTTAAGTGATTTAGTTCAAGACTTGACTGTGGGATAAATTCTAGGAAGAAGTGACCATAACATAGTGAGATTCAAGGTACAAATAGCAGGGACGATCAAGGATAATTTGGCAAAGATTCCAAATTTTAACAGGGCAGACTTTGACTGCATGAGAGAGGCTTTAAGTGCCATAAAATGGGAAGAAGAATTATTTAATTAAATGCCTGTGAAATGTGCGAAAAGTTCAAATCTTACTTGAGGGAAATTCAGATTAGACATGTCCCCCAAAAGCAAAGGCGCAAAAGAAGGGTAGGGAAGCCAGCATGGCTTACACCAGATGTGATGAAAGCAATTAAGGCTAAGAAAGGTGCATTTAGAGTATTTAAGGAGGCTTAAAATATCGTAAATCTAAGGTCGTTTAAAAAATCTAGAGATGCTGTAAAGCAGAAAACCAGAGCAGCAAAGCGAGCAAAAGAATTGGATTTGGCTAGGAACTGTAATGGGGACAGTCAAACAGTTCTTTAGTTTCTACAAGCTAAGTAAAGTTTCAAGCACAATTGGTCCACTGGAAGTAAATGGGACTATATTGAGTGAGGATGGTGAGATGGTTGAGGAGCTGAGCAAGCAGTTTAAATCAGTGTTTACAGTGGAAGATGTGACTAATCTGCCAACCGTGAACCACAGTTCAGTGACAGGTGATCAGATACACGATGTTGATTTCATTGATAGTGATGTCGTTTTCAATTATATCAGAAAAATAAAGCCAAACAAGGCAGCAGGACCTGATGGAATTTATGCTAGTGCATTCGGGAAGCTGAAAAGGAACTGGCAATTCCACTTAGTATAATATTTTGTAGATCGGTTTCACAAAATGAAATTCCAACAGATTGGAAAAGGGCAAATGTAGTTCCTATTTTCAAGAAAGGAGAAAGAGGGAAAGTTGAAAACTATAGGCCAGTAAGCCTCACATCCCTAGTCTGCAAGGTACTCGAATCAATTATCAAGGATAGAATAGTTAGTTTTCTGGAAGGAAACAGATTGATTCAAGATACTCAACATGGGTTTAGAAAAGGGCGATCGTGTCTCACAAATCTCTTGGACTTTTTGAATTTTGCTACAGAACAATTTGATCAGGGAAATCAGGTTGATGTAGCATATCTTGACTTTAGTAAGGCCTTTGACAAGGTACCCCATAAACGGTTAATGATGCAGCTTCAGGTCCATGGTATTGCAGGTAGCATCCTAAAATGGATAGAGTTGTGGCTTTCGGATAGACAGCAGAGAGTGATGCTAAATGGTACAAAGTCATCATGGCAAAATGTTTTTAGTGGAGTCCTCCCAGGGGTTGGTACTGGGGCCACTATTGTTCATTATATTTGTGAATAGCATTGAATGTGGCCTACGCAGTAAGGTTTTGAAATTTGCAGATGATTTGAAGATCTTTAGGGCAATAACAGGGCACAATAAGCAGGTTTTGCTGCAGAAAGACTTAGACGAGCTAGTGAGAAGTGGTCCGAAAAATGGCAAATGAAGTTTAATTTTGATAAGTGCAAAGTCATGCATGTAGGTAGGCAGCATATGAAGGCGCCATACTTGATGGGTGGCCAAGTACTATCTGTGACTCAGCAGGAGAAGGACTTAGGTGTTATTTTGAACACGAAATTGGGGGCATCAGAACAGACCAAAGAAGCCAGGAAGAAGGCACTAAGAATGCTTGGGGCAATACAGAGGAATGTGTCATACAAAAGTGAGGAGGTCATCAGGAAGCTTTACTGTGCATATGTCAGGCCACATTTGGAATACTGTGTCCAAGCTTGGTCCCCTAGTTATGAGAAAGATTGTTGGCTTTTATAGAGAGTACAAACAGAGGGCAACAAAAATGGTTAATGGTATAGGCAACCTGGCATATGAGGAAAGATTGAAGAAATTGAATATGTTTTCACTTAGATATAGAAGGCTGAGAGGAGATCTCATCGAGGTTTTTAAATTTGTTCATGGTCAGGAACAGGGATATCTCAGAGAAATGTTTGAATTTAACAGAAATGATGCAATAAGAGGTCATCAATTCAAAATTAAAGTTAATCACAGCAGGACAAGGTTAAGACAGTCTTTCTTCACCAACAGGGTAGTAGAACACTGGAACCAGCTTCCAGGAACTATTGTCAGTACCAACACACTGAACATCTTTAAAAACGGCATAGACAATCATTATAAGAATAGGGGGCTTGTTTTTCTGTATTCCAGGGAGGGTTGATCGACAGATTTGGTGAGCAACTGGTTCAGTGTCCAAAGTGCAACCAAGAAGGGCCCTTGTGGCTCATAGTTGCACTGATCTTTTATGTCTTTATGTCTTTACGTAATACACAGCTCCCGACGTAACTTACCGCACAAATAACCCAGATTGGAGCAAACTAGCACGTTTGAAAAGCAGAACAACAATGTCAGTAGTCAAGGACGCCCAAATAATAAAATACAAACCAATAACATTCACATAGCTAAGACAATTGACAAGTAATTGTTTCCCTGAAAAAGGCCACGTGACAACCTAGTGCACTTAATTTCTACCATATTTACCAGCATTCATTATCGTTAACCGTACGCTACGCTACGTACCCTACCCTATCCCGTGCGCTATGACCATTTATGGCTCACTTTTCGTATGCCAAATCATCTCGTTGTGTCCAGACCCATCCCACATCAGGATTCCAACAATACCGTCATCAACACGCAACCCATCGCACAATTCCCTAGTGCCTCCCGCATGCGCATCAGCCTTGTGTCCCGGCAACTGTACCTATGACTGTGACTGTTGGTTGGTTGGTTATTGGTTTTACGACACGTCGACCGTTGAGTCATGTAGCGTCGCCAATCTCTCACGCCGATTGGTCGCGGGCGAAGAGTAGCGACAGGTGAGATTCGAATCCACAATCTTTCGATTGCGAGACGAGCATCTTACCCCTAGACCACTCGTCCCCTGACTGTGACTGTGACTGCACCTGTGTCCACGGCGGTCGGGGGCCGGACTGGTGTAACTGTGACTGTACCTGTGTCCAGAGCCAGCGCCAGTCCCTGAGCGGTCGGCGGTCGGGCTGCTGTGACTGTGACTGTGACTGTGACTGTGCCTCGGTCCAGGCCGGCGGCAGGTACGAGGTGGGCGGCGGCCGCACCGGCCCGGCCGGCCGGCTGAGTGGTGTCAGCTCCGAGCGGCTGACATTCGGCACGTCATAGTGACCTGTGGGTACCGGGCACAGGTCGGGTGTCTGTGGCTGACATTCGGCACATCATAGTGACCTGTGGGTACCGGGCACAGGTCGGGTGTCAGTGGCTGACATTCGGCACATCATAGTGACCTGTGGGGACCGGGCACAGGTCGGGTGTCAGTGGCTGACATTCGGCACGAAGAGGTCATTCAATGCCAATTATAGCATCAGTGACCCTTCGACACTGCAGAGGTCGTGAGCATTAAGAAAAAGAACCTGAGGTTCTTTTACCCTGCATTCAACTGCTAGTTGATATTGCGTGGTCAGCCTCTGACGCCGGTTGGTCGCGGGTGGACTCGGGCCCGGCTGTGAAACTCGAACCCACGATCTTACGATCAAAAGTCTAACGCCCTGCCGAATCAGCTAGCGCGACCTCGATACATCACGAGCGAGGATCAGACATGGCAAGGGGAGGTGGCCACGGGCCAATGTTGACCTTCCGATGTCACATGGAATCCCGGAAGACGTCAGGGGTGGCAGCGACTTCTCAATGCCGATCGCAGACCAGATCATGAGTCATACCCGACCTGTCAATCCCACTGAGGTCAGAGATGATTGATTATTTGGGCTCAAAGGTGCGTAAACTGCTCTTAGTTATCTTGCGCCCAATGGTCAAAGGAGATGGATGGCGAGACATAGTGATCTGTTGATTTATTGATTGTTTGGGTTTAAGGGCGCGCCGACTGCAGGGTCATTTGGCGCCCATGACATAGTGATCTGACAACATCCAGTATGGGTCGGGGTCACAAGCTACGTGTCGTGCCCCCACTACCGACACAGTTCCAGCAAGCCGACCACGCTCACCGATCAGCAGCAGCTTGCGCTTGAGCTCCGGCTCGTCGTGCAGCTTGAAGTAGCTGCCCGATTGGCCGCCGTCGGCCGCGTCACGGGGTCCGTCGATCAGCGGCCGCCGTGATTGGCTGGTGATGACGTGCACGGTGGACACGTCCACCAATGACGGCAGCGCGTACAGGCCGTACTCGTGCTCGCCTATGTATAAGGTGGGCCTGCCAAGTGCACGCGGCTACAGTCGGTGCACTCGCTGCCTCGGCACTTCTCATCAGATAGGGTAGGGTAGGATCACCTGTAGACACCTCTCATCAGAAAGGGTAGGATAGGGTCACCTGTAGACACCTCTCGTCAGGTAGGGTAGGATAGGATCACCCGTAACCACCTCTCGTCAGAAAGGGTAGGATAGTGTCACCTGCAGGCACCTCTCGTCAGATAGGGCAGAATAGGGTCACCTGTAGAATACCAGAATATGCAGTGCACAGGACATGCCTTGCCTTGTTAGATATGCCCTGAGCAGGGGGCGGGAGCACAGAGCTCCTCACACCCACAGCTGTTACCCACTGCGGTGGCCTATGTATACCAGTGGAGCAGGAGGGATGACTGCATATATGCAGTGTTCAGTTTCCAGTCTATACTTTGAGATAATAGTATTGAGTCCTGGCCATGGGACAGAGATTCTAGTCATCGTCCAGCCCGCTATAATCTGAAGCCAATCATATTAAATTAATCCGTTTCCCGTCCGAGTTCACCAATGTGGACACACTGCCCACTTCGTCACAGCGGCAGGCATTCGTCACGGTGTGAACGCCATGCATGACTCATGCAGCTCACCAGTGAGGTTCAGGTGGCAAACACCCAACAAGATACAAAGCACACGAAGCTCAAACAAAGCAAAACTCAGCCAAAGACATTCGTTCAGAATTTGCCGTCTCTCGATAAGAAAGGACAATCTAAAAAGTGATGCTTCGGAATTGTTTAATACAAAACATTTCGCAGCAAGGTCGCCGTACGATAGGCGAACGCCCGACCAAGAAGTGCCGACCAAAACAGATGCAGTCAGTCAGACACGAAGCACGTGAGCTTGCCGTATATGTCGGTCACATACTATGTTATATCACATGCTATGGGGCCCATCTGCCACAGAATGCATTGTTGTCGACGGCAGAGCAAAGGGAGGGAGCGACGGGGTCAGTCGCCTCCTATCCCCTCAGACTGGTAAATCCTGTGTTAACCCACATGGCCACATCATCCAAGAGAGGAAAGTCTGGGCGTCCCTGTGGGACTATGACCTCCAAAGTGGCTTCCAGGATGGGCGATAGCGTCGCCACTCCCTTCCCTGGAGATATGAGGGACCAGAGAACCTGCTTATGTCATCACAGAGGCCTCGCATGTCTCCAGGGAGCCCCTAATGGGTCACAGGGACCTCTAACGCCTCTAGAGAGTCCCTAATGGGATCCAAAAGGGGTGAGTGGTGGGTACCCCTCGCCTGAAGGCATGGTGGTCCAGAAAGTCAAGTAGAGCCGTTTTTAGGCACCGCATAGGGGCCCTCAAGTCTGGGGGGCCACCAACATGATACCGTTCTCCCCCTGAGCGAATTCTGGCTAAGTCTTTGGTTGTCATCAGGGGGATATGGCAAATACAACTTGCGTCATCATCATGCCATTAGCCACTGCATCACAGGGAGCACAGCACCAAGACAAAGCGCGACAGGGGCATGCTGGAAACCGCAACACTAAAGACCAGAGCAGTGAGAGCGCAGTGCACTTTTCCAAACAATCCCTGATTAGTCAGCTAGGACAGATCAGCAACACTTAATGCATTTGTTACCAAGTGTTGCAGATGGCCCCTATCGCAATGAGACGAAAACGAACAAAATGGCAACATCTCGCTTTTTTAACATGAGCTAAATGCTTCCTTGCTGTGTTCTGCAAGAATGTATTTCGTCTAAACACCCAATTCACCATTAGTTATAATGGCACGCTGTGCTCTCGTGAATCTCACCAGCTGTTCCGACAACGGCATGTTTAAATACACATCTGTGACATCAGAGTTGGTCGGTCGGTCGGTCGGTCGGTCGGTCGGTCGGTCGGTCGGTCGGTCGGTCGGTCGGTCGGTCGGTCGGTCGGTCGGTCGGTCGGTCGGTCGGTCGGTCGGTCGGTCGGTCGGTCGGTCGGTCGGTCGGTCGGTCGGACGCACACAGTCGCAGCCGCTACTCACACCAAACGCCTGGCGTCCGTGACGTCATCGGTGATGGCACGCAGCGTTTCCGTGGCAACGGTGGTATGCGGCACAGCATACAAAGTGTCGAACAGCAGCGCGTAGATGCCCACCACAGGCGAGTCCAACTCAGCCTGCCGGTAAGGACACAACAATGCAGCACCAGCACAGCGACCATACCATGGGCGAGTCCAACTCAGCCTGCCGGTAAGGACACAACAATGCAGCACCAGACCAACCAGCGAGTCCAACTCAGCCTGCCGGTAAGGAAAATGCAGCAGCAGCAGCGACCATACAACGACACCTGCTGCGGAGGATTCGGCACGACAGCGCCGGGTCATAACTCTCCCATTTTCCTATGTTGATATTTCAAATTGAACCGGTTTCCTCCGGAGGGAACCCACCGTGTTCAGAGCCACTATCATTCATTTGCTGCTGTTCAAATACACAAGAGTTGTGTATTTGTATGTTCAAGATCACACATGGTCACATACAGAGGTGGACCCAGAAACCTGGCTTGGGGGAAAATTTTATATACAAATCTCAGATTTCGAAAAACTGTACTTTGAACATCCAACAACTGTCGGGTCCGTCTACAATATTTATCATCAAATGTTCATATATTTATTTAGAAAATGTCATTTTAGTGTAAACTATTGGCAAAAATCTGCCTCTTGCGAGTGGCTCTTTTGGGCCCCTTGGATCCGCTCCCGGACGCAGACCTTGCCAGGGGTGCTGCGGCCACTGACCTGCCAGAGGTGCTTGCCCGTCTCACGACTGATGGTCATCACCTTGCCCGACGACGTGGTCGAGAAGTGATTCAGTGCTGGAACATATGTGCCACGTCATAACTCAGGTCGCTCGAGTGCCCTGTCAATGGTAGGCACCACACCGGTCACACATCAGCAAAACACGGACACAAGTCGACGCTTCGGCAAGACAATATTATCGACGAGTCTGTTGTTAGCCTGGACAAAGTACAATGAAATGGCACATTCAACGCCTTCCAGCGCCTAGTATTAGTTTATTCTACAAATCGTGAAAAACCTTGATCCAAATGCCACGTGGTTATGCGACAGATAGTTGAAACGAAAACGCTCAATAACAAAGTCGGACTTCGGAAACACCGCCACATAGAAAATGCTGCAATTGGAGAAAGCACAGGCGGGTCAGAGCCTAGTTCATTCAAATGTTGAGATGTTGGCGACGAAGCCACATGTTCGGCATAATCCCTGGCGTGATGGTACATCGGCGCGATGCTTTAGGCTTGTCAAGGTTGACTCGGTCGCGCCGGCCGCGCCGGTTGATCGCCTTCAGCCAGTCGCAGCAACACCGCCTGGGCGGTCGGCGGCTACAGTGCAATGACGGCATCACTCACGGTATTTCTCGCGCGCTTCAGGCGGCATCTCCAGCGCGGTGTACTGTTTGAAGGTGACGTTCCACCGCTGGCTGCCTGCCTTGCTGTCGAACATGGAGACAGTGTACTCTGTCGGAGACCGCACACGACGCGATGTCAGGAACAGTACGCCAGGCAGGCTGCACCACCCAAGGTCGTTTTGTCTCGTTTGTTGTCTGTCTGTCTGTCTGTCTGTCTGTCTGTCTGTCTGTCTGTCTGTCTGTCTGTCTGTCTGTCTGTCTGTCTGTCTGTCTGTCTGTCTGTCTGTCTGTCTGTCTGTTGTCTGTTGTCTGTGTTGTTGTTGTCTGTCTGTTTCTGTCTGTCTGTCTGTCTGTCTGTCTGTCTGTCTGTCTGTCTGTTTGTCTGTCTGTCTGTCTGTCTGTCTGTCTGGCTGGCTGGCTGGCTGTCTCTTTTTGTCCCAGCATCTACTTCCTCCCTTACACTAACTCGCCGAGGAATATCCAGCAAATTCGTGTCACAAGAACATCTGAATGAGGTGTGACCTAAACACTGGGAACAACACCAGTACTCTTGTAAAAAGCGCGCTATTATAACGCCGCAGTAACTCGACTGCGGCGTCACATGACACGCACAAAATCTGAGATAAAAATCCGGTCTGATTTACATTAATCGGTTGTATCGTAGCATAGCCTTCGCACGCGGATTTCGAAGGCCATGTAGAGTGTAAAGACACCCATTAAACCATGCTTCAGTCCGATGACATGAGTATAACCACAGAAACAATACAAACGTGGATCCTCAAATCCTCCGGATCTCAGAAGTAGTTAGTCCTTCGTAACTTCCACGGGTAAATAAATGTTCACTTGAGAACGCAGCCACTCACAGACACAAATGACGGGGTTCAATAAAGCTGGCGCGAACCGTAGCTATACTGGAGTTAGTGGAAGCTTCAAGCCCTGACATATGCTATGCCCCGGCCCAGGTCTGGTCGTGTTGAGAGCATCGCACATAGAGACGCCCCATGCACGTCTGATACACCTGTTGGCCAGCAGTGCCGGTGTGCCACTCCCCTCGGCCTCGACACAGCCGGCAGTACGTCAGAGCGCGGACAGCGTGCACGGAGCTCGACCCGCACCCCGACCAAAAATCAACACATGTTGCGCAACGGTTGGCGGATCGATTTGCGACAGTTCGCCGAACCCCAGCCGCCGGCGAGTGAGTCGCACACCGCACGTGTGCGCACATACTACCGAATACCTGCTGATCGAAACGGCAACGCGGCACGTGCAGCCCAGTGCCGACCTGCGCTGTCATTCCCCAGCTGCCGGTACGACCCCAGCCGACAGGTAACAGTGACAGCCGTATCAAACACCAGACCAGGTGGAGGTCAAACACCAGGTGGAGGCTCACCACAGTCTTAATGAAGACAAACGCCGCACCGCATGTCCTCATTTGACTAGCATGACTCTAGCGAAGACAAGCACCCCTCTGTATGCCATCATTATGCTATCCCGACCCTGGTGAAGGCGAACACCCCTCTGTATGTCCCCATTATACTATCAATCGCACCCTAATGAAGACAAACGCCCCTTTGCATGTCGTTATTAGACTATCATACCCTCGTGAAGACAAACGCCCCTCTATATGTTCGCTTAGAATATCATCAATCATACCTTAGTGAAGACAAACGCCCCTCTATATGTTCTCTTAGCCTATCAATCATACCCTAATGAAAACAAATGCCCCTCTGTATGCCCTAATTAGACAATCATAACCCTAGTAAAGACAAACACCCCTCCGAACGTCCTCATTAGACCATTATAGACATCAACTCCCATGGGGAGTTCTGGTGGGTGTTGTTTGGAGAATACCACGAAGTGATCCCACCCGTTCTGAAATTTCTACAAAGAACGGATTTAAGGGCGGTGACCGTCTGTGGTGAAACAAACGCAAGGTGTGGAGTGAAACGATCGCCTGGTATGTGGGATCATCAGGAAACCGTGCTAGCTTGAGAGCATACCGCATGCCTAGCATTGACTGCGCGTGACAAGGCAGGGTTCACTTTCCTCAAGCTGGAGACTCGCTGTTGGCGAGGTGCGGAATGTTCCAGCCACAATGCGCACAACCGAGTGGTGTATGGTATTCAGAGTACGCTTAGTGGTGCCACTGGCACAGTGATATACACAGCTAGCGTAATCAAGTCATGGTCGCATTAAGGATCAATAAAGAGGCGGATAGGAGGGTTCTCACTACCTATGTGGCGGATAGGATTATCCTATCCGCCACATAGGTAGTAAGAGATGTCAAGACTTGTGTTGTTTGCTGACTTATGTTCTCTGTACGTGAGTCGCCTGTCGAAATGCATTCCAAGGAAGAGAACTACCGATTTGCATGGGATCGTTTCTCTGTAGAGGTTGAGCGACATGTCTGGACAGCACTGTCGCCGCCGGCAGAAGTGGCTACTAGTCTTAGTCTTAGCAGCCAGTCTCAACAGTGGAGAAGCTGAAGCCATCAGCCACACTCGCCATCATTGTAGCCGCGTGACTGCAGCCTATAGTTGCATCTCCAGGGATGGTCTTGGAAGCCGGACATCAAATAGCGAAGTGGTCCACAAACAAAGATCGCCCAATCGTACTTGGGAGATTGTTACAAATGTTGTTCATCATAATTCCCCCAAAAAAGGAAATATTAAAACGCTTTCCCGTGGCATCCCAATAACCGAGCGTATCGATCTGAGAACCGGCTGCCCATTGGGACGCAAAAGAACCGATGAACGGAACATTTTGCAAAAAAATGTGCCCACATGACCACGTATGCCATGCTTTAAAAAACAACTTCAAAAGAATGTTTTGGTGCCTGGTGGTATCATATGCGCCCTCAATGTGAAAGAAGACAGGCCCAACGTTTCGCTGGTGCTTCGACTCAGTTCGTATGACTGTGTCTACGAATACAATGTGACCAACTGTTCAGCGGTTTTTCCTAAAAACCCCCACTGGGCGTTTGTAAGGGTGTTGGAGTGTTCTAAGAACCACTTCAAACGTATGTTGACATCCTCTATGTACGTTCGCAGTGGTGCCGTGAAAGCAATAGGTCGATAATGTAATGGATCAGATTCGCTCTTGTGAGGCTTCACGATGGGCATCACTATCGTGTTTCGCCATGGGGATAGAAATTCTCCACCTTCCCATAGCAGGTTGAAAATTGATAGGAGTACCTGCAGTGCGCTGGGAGGGAGGCGTCTCAGGTCATCGCTATGAACGTCATCAGGGCCTTCAGATTAAAACAAAAATGGTGCTGCATATTCGAATAAACAACGTAAACGCGGACAGAGGTGATATTGCAGTGGCCAAACTTCCAACTCTACTCCTACTTCTACCATCTCTACCCAAGGGTAGAGCCCATATTCCACACTATCGGCCTTCCAACTCTACTCCCACTTCTACCATCTCTACCCAAGGGTAGAGCCCATATTCCACACTATCGGCCTTCCAACTCTACTCCCACTTCTACCATCTCTACCCAAGGGTAGAGCCCATATTCCACACTATCGGCCTTCCAACTCTACTCCTACTTCTACCATCTCTACCCAAGGGTAGAGCCCATATTCCACACTTTCGGCCTCCACATGGAACCCAGCGCCACAATCGGCTGTCCATTAATTTCCCACCTGATATCAATATCCAGCTTCAAACCATGCATAATACCTTATGGGATAAACCTTGGATGTGCGCAATGCATGGATCAGTACCTATATCTTTAGCTTGGCTATTTGAGTTTTAGGGTGCATCGACCAGGTTTGATCATTTAGCGCCCATAACTAATAGTGTGCTACGTGTCAAATATAAACAGGCCTTCTTTTGAAGTACTAAATGTACACAGCTACACACGCCAGTCACATCCTTTAGCATACATGCACGAGCTCTCCCTGCATTGACGGTCACACGACATGAAGCTTGATTTCGGAAATATATTCAAACAATTTCCCATGCGGATAAAACGCGAATCGTCACCTGGAATATCAGTAAGCATAAGCGAGTCTTGGGATTATTTGGGCTTACGGGTGCATCGTCTGCGTTGATCAAGTCCACCCGTCGACTAAAATATCCTGCAACTTATAGAGTCCGCACATCGTACCGAGCAACGTTCCGAGCGCCGCGGCTGCGTCTATTCCACAGCTGCAAACCCGACGTCTACTAACGTCACCTACAAGCGACAAGCAACACCCCTCCCGATCATGCCATACATACATGGAACCGTCTGCAATGACCGAGACAAGCAACACCCTTCCCGATCACGCCATACATACATGGAACCGTCTGCAATGACCGAGACAAGCAACACCCTTCCCGAACATGCCATACATACATGGAACCGTCTGCAATGACTGATACTTGGTGAACTCCAACGTGGCTTTTAGGGAATGTGTCAAAATGATTCATGGAAAGTCATGAATTTCATCATCTAAAATTTGTACCACAGTGCTAATATGCTGGTCACTGTATACCAGCCAATTACCTAATAAATGCAACAAAATAACAACTAGAACGTAGCACGCTGGTTGGTTGGTTATTTGGGCTTAGGGGGCGCATCGACTGCGATGGTCATACAGCGCCCATAACAATGTTAGATGGTATCAATGGTCTTAATGGTCTTTATCGGTCGAGCAGTAGTACACGAACCTGCAGAATACAGGCAGGTCATTCAGATCTTCTAGTGTTACATGTCAGTGAGGTGTATATATCGCTCTAAAGTCGATATCCGAAAGAAAGCGAAAAAGCTGTCCCGAAGTTACAGCGCGCGAGTGGTCACCCAGGAGATCGCGGAGCGACAGCGGCCACGCGACTCCAAAAAGGCGTCTGCGATCATCGGCGAGCAGGGGACATGAAATCAAAACGTGACGTACTGACAGTGGTGCGTGACATCGAGGGCAGTTTGGCCTATCCTCTCCACAGAGCAGATGGTGGTGTGTTGTGTGAGTGTGCCCAAGCCGAAGGCGGCAGAGCACGACCTCGTCTCGCCTCGTCCCACGATAGGACGAGGCCCACTCTCCAAGGCATGGTTTGATAGTCCGTAGTTTGTTGTCCGGCAAACTGTTCCAGCTATTCTGCCATTTTTCCAAAACAAAAGTCGTGATTAAACGGTGATATTCCTTCGCGGGGAGCGGCATAGACCGCCGGTATGGGGGCTTGGGCTACACGCTTCGCAGCAGCATCCGCTGTCTCATTCCCCACGATGCCGACGTGGCTCGGTATCCAACAGAGGGTAGTAGCCTTCCCAGCTTCAGCCAGTGATGTGAGACGTCGCAGAACATCCTGTACAATGGGACCAGATGGGTTAAACTGCAGTAGCGCCCCAAGACTGATGAGGGAATCGGTAAAAATGACATGCGCGGTATCCCGACATACCTCAATACAACTGAGCGCCTTGATGATGGCAACCAGCTCTGATGTGTATACCGATGCATGGGGTGGTAGAGAGAAAGATCGCGACAGGGAACCACTAGTATCACACAACACCAGTATCACCACACAACACCAGTATCAGTCTTCGACCCGTCTGTATATATCGGGACGTATTCGTCAAAGGAGGCTATGTGCTCTAGAGCATGCGACCGACGATCGTGTTGTGCTGCATGTGCCTTCTTCATCGCGGATAGTGACATGTCTATAGTTGGATGGGTCACCTGCCAAGGCGGTGTTTGTGGAAAACCGACCCGCATAATTCCCCTCAATCTAATCTCGCTGTCTTCGAAGAGTCTGCGCATTCTTACGCAGAAGGGGGTGCCATGCGTAATGCGCGCTCGACCGAATGCTGCAATCAACCGATGGGAGAACACCTGCGCATAAGCGGGATGTCCGGGGAATTGACGCAGTTTGCACGCGTAGCGCATCCCAAGCATTTCGCGGCGGATCGAGAGTGGTGGCTCATGGGCTTCAGCCAGTAGGCTCACAGAAGGCGAAGTGCGAAAAGCGCCGGTCACAATGCGGAGCGCCGAGTGGTGTATCACATCTAGTGGTCGTTTGCTTGTTGGGCATGCGCTGTCGTATATAAAACACGCGTAGTCCAGTTTTGAACGAATGGTGGAACAATACAACAGGAGCATAGTTTTCCTGTCTCCTCCGTAGGACGTGCGCACGACCATCTTCAGTAGGTTTAGTGATATAAAGCACTTCTCCCGAAGTGTTTTGAAGTGTTCCTTGTAGCTAAGACGAGTGTCAAAAATGACTCCTGCAGCTGCAGAGCAGGGTCTGGGCAGCTTCGGCGACGACGACAAAAATGCATCCCAACGGTTTTTGATGCAGAGAACCGAAATCCGTTCTTGGAGCTCCACCTCTCCTAGGTTGATACCGCCAACTGCAGCTGCCGTGTCATCGACGGTGCACTGGTTGTGCAGCACCAAATCGCGACGTCGTCTACGAACAGTGATCTACCTATATTTCGTGGAAGGGACTCGCAGATATCATTTATCATAATCGCGAACAGCGCCACGCTGAGCACACTCCCCTGTGGTGCCCCTTCCGCTTGTGGATACCGATCTGACGAGTAACTTCCGATCCGCACACGAAAAAAAACGCCTCAAAAGAAAGTTCTGGAGGAAGAGGCCCATAGATCCGCGAATTCCATACTTCAGGACTTTCATCATAATGCCGTAGCGCCAGGTGGTATCGTATGCTCCTTGAATGTCGAAAAATACTGCACCAACGTGACGATTTTGCTGGAACGCTGCACGTACCACGGTGTCAAGAGTTAAAAGGTGGTCAATGGTGATGCGGTTTTTCCTAAAACCACACTGTGCGTTATTTAAAATGCCATGTCGTTCTAAAAACCAGGTCAAACGCACGTTCACCATCTTCTCCATTAGCTTGCAGAGTGATGATGTCAGTGATATTGGTCGGTAGTTCGCCGGGTCTACGCTGTCTTTTCCGGCCTTTAAAACTGGTATGATAATGGTCTCACGCCAAGTGGGTGGGAAATCCCATTTCTCCCACAGCCGGTTCAGCGTTGCCAGTACGGCATCGAGTGTGCATGATGGAAGATGTTTGAGCATATCATTGTGTATCTGATCCGGACCTTCAGATACGCTCAGAAGGGTCGCAATGGCGGAACGCAGTTCAACCGTTGTGAATGGCTCGTTATAACTTGTACGCTCAGAAGTGGAAAAGTTCAGTGTCTGTCTCTCGCACCTGGCTTTGTGGCGTGTGAATAAGTCGTCATCAAGGCACCGACATCGGTTCGATATTGTTCGAGCCATCTCATTGGCCACGTCGACCGGCTGGGTGATGTCTCTGCCGGCGACTCGCAGTACTGGCAGAGGGGTGGAGTTGAACCGGCCGGCGATACGCTTAAGTCTCGACCAGACCTGTGAGACGGGTGTGAAACGATTCAACTTGCTCACATAGTCACTCCATGAGTCACGCTTTGCCTCCCGGATAGTGCGTCGAGCATTGGCTCGTGCCTGCCGAAAGGCGATGAGATTCGCCGTGCTACTTCTTCGGTCAAAGGCTCTGTAGGCGCGTCTTCTAGCCCGAATTGCCCAACGACAATCCTCTGTCCACCACGGAACGGGCGCACGACGGTGAGTGCCAGAAGTGCGAGGGATGGAGTCAGTGGTGGTTTGCACGAGCAGGTTGGTGAGTGCTTCCACCGACATCGGGGTGGCACCAGGCCTCACGGACAAAATCTCTTCTAGTCGCGTCTTGTATGCTGACCAGTCGGCCTTCTTAAAATTCCATCGACATGGTCGCGTCCCGAGTACTGCGCCATCCTCGTAATCTAGCCACACCGGAAAGTGGTCACTGCCTAGGGGGTCGTCGGCCGCAGACCAGCTAAAAAACTGTGCGAGTTGTGGGCTGCACAAACTGAGGCCCAGAGCAGACGTATGGCCTGAGGGCAGGGTAAGGCGAGTCGGTGACCCAGTATTTAGAATGCACAGTGATGCGTCGTGCATAAAAGATTCCACACAGCGACCCCGTGAGTTGACATCCTCGCATCCCCATGCCGTATGGTGAGCGTTAAAATCACCTAGTATTAAGACCGGCGGGGGCAACTCGGACATCAGGCGTCTTAGTTCAGTAGACGGGAACCCAGCACCGGGTGGCAAGTACAGTGATCAGATAGATATTGGACGGCGGTTAAAATTCACTCTTACTGCAACGGCCTGCAGCTTGGCGTGCAGCACTAATCTCTGCGCCGCCACACTATGGTGGACAGCCAGCAGTACTCCACCATGCGCAATGGTGTCTGAGGGCATGTCCATTCAGAAGACTGAATAACATTTTAGGCTGCAAATGTAGTCTGGCGTCACCTTTGTTTCTTGCAAACAGATGGCCGCCGGGCAGTGGCGGTTTAAGAGCACCTGGAGGTCTTCTGTGCTAGTTCTCAGCTCCATACAGTTCCATTGTAAAATGGACCGCAGTTGAACCATTTAAACCGGATTAAAATAGGTATGGAAAATATCGCAGACAATATCACAGGTGGGCGAGTCTAAAACAAAAGGAGCTGCTAAAATGCAACGCTAGCATACTATAAAGGTGGAGCTGACTTGGTGTCGACGGACGCCCTCGGGCGAGATCTGGGGCGTTCCCCACCGGGCGGCGATGGTGTCCATGGGGGAGCTGGCTTACGCCCCGTCCCGGGGGAAGGCCAGGGTGCGACTCTCTCGCCTCCATGGGGTGGAGTGGGAGGCGGGCCCATGACCCTCCCAGTCCCTCGGGTACATTGGGGACTGGCTCTGGTACTTGGGGAAGGTGGAGGTGTCACCCTGGAATGCTGCCCACCAACTCGGGCGCTCGGCGACGACTCTCTGGAACTGGTCCGTGCTGCCCGACCAGTCGCACCCATATCGGGCGCCCCCCCTGCGGACGTCGACCGAGAGACGTGGTCGGGTCGCCGGAGGAGCGACTACCGGGACTCGTCGAGAGGTCACGCCAGACTCCCCTGAACTGGTTGGTGGGGGTGGGAGAGTTGACGTGGATGGTACAGGGATGGACTGGGCTGGTGTGGGATCCGTGGAGGTGGTGGGTAAGGATTCCGGGTGGTTATCGGAGGGCCTGGCGGGCCTCTTGGTTCGCTGGATTAGTTGCCACTTCTCCGGAGCTCTATCCGGAGAAGGCGGCGTCGCAACCTCAGAGGCCGGTGGCGGAGAAGCAGCGCGCTTTTCTTCCTCTAGGGGTCTCACTCATCTGGTTTGGTGGTGTCGTTGGCGAAGCGACGGGGACGCCGAAGGAGCGAAGGAGCGCACACAGTTGTGCCATCAGTCCGTTGGTTTTATTTTCCTCTATCTGGAATGGGACTGATGTGGTGGTTTTTACTTTTTACGCGTAGGATATTGTTGGGTTAGACTGGCCATAAATGTCCCGAGCCTCACGAAAGGTTACTTTGCGGGAGTGCTTAATTGCGATGATTTCCAGTTCTTTTATGTAACTCGCACAAGTGCGGTCAAAGGAAGCATGAGGAACCTGTCCCCGCCCAGAGTTTACACAGTTGAGTGTCTCGGAAGTGCACTGCTCGGTGACGTGTTCAGAGGAAGCGCACCTACCACATGCTGGATGGTTCCTGCAAAACGTGTTTGTGTGGCCGTACCTTTGGCATTTAAAACACCGCATCGGGTTGGGAAGGAATACTCGTACCTTGACACGCAGGCACCCCACTAGTACCTCAGATGGTAAGTCTGTTGTGTTAAAAGTTAAAATGATGTTGTTCGTCGAAATCATCTCTGCGCCTTTCCTGACCTTCATCTTTCTCGCACCCGTGACTCCGAATTTGCACAACCCGTCAACGATCTCGTCCTCTGGCACGTCATAGCAATTGATTATTCCACGCTTGGTTTGGTGCGGTTCTACTTTTATTTGTATGCTCTCGTCCATCCTCTGGTCACCCTTTCTTACACCGTATATAAACTCGGATGTCTGTAACGCTTTTTCTGCCTCTTTCGCTACCGCAAACTCCACCTCCAAAGAGCCATCCCTCAGCTTTTCGCAGCGAACGATCTTCCCGAACCGGTCACAACCGTCTCGCCTTTGAAAGGGGGAAAGAGCGGCGAGATTTTTCGTCTGTCCGCGAAAGATGAGGATACGAGGTGTATGGGAGACTTGGCCTCCACAGCTACCCGAGTTAGAATCGCTCCTATCGGCGCCGAATGAGCGGGTGGTCTGGTCACCACGAGTGGGACCAGGAGTGGCTTTTTTTTGTGTTTTGGATGCCATGAAGTGTGTGTTTGTTTCGACTCCTCGGGCGCCCTACTGGGGGGACGCCTGGGTCCCGCGGACGGGAGGACGCCAGGCGCCCGAGGAGCTATACGGGGAAGGCGGCACCTTCGCCCCGCCGGGAGAGAGACTCACCACCCCGACCGGGATCTAGCGCCGCCCACCCCTTGACCCCGGTCGGCCGGGCCGACAGGCACTGGGAAGAATCCCAGGCCCCCGGCCCGAGGCAACCAGCCACTTGACCCGTATGGGGCCCTACGGGCCCGCCCGCCCCTCCGGGATATCAGGACCAAAGAGGCGTGTTGGTCCCCCGTCACAACTAGCACCGTGCGACGGGGGACCTCAGCCTCCAGGACTCCGTCAACCCCGGGGGGCGGGCATAGGGGGCGCGACTACCCCGATAAAACTGAGCTGGTGGGCAGGACCGGGGAAATTGTCCCACCTGCTCATAGTAGGGATAGTTGGTGTTGCAGGGCCAGGTGAAGGACATGGATGTTGAGATGAGATGGGCATTAGAATGGGAGCGCATGGATGGAAGGACGCGTGAGGCTGTGGTAACCCGAGAGAGTGCCATTTCTCTAGCCAGCCGAGCAACGAGGCTGATCCGACTGCGGAGAGTAGCACGCTGGTGTGAAGAGAGATATCGACTTACATGATACGTGCATTGCCTTGACCATGGGCATCATCATTCAGCAATGTACATCTATATATCCCAAGGGCATGTGCGCCTATAAATATCACGAATGGAGACACTGAGGGGGAAATTCCTGTGCCTCCAAGGTTGCGGGGGGTGCCGACGGTGCGTACCTGTCCGTCCGATGAAGACAGTATGCGCACTGTTGACCGGGCAGGAGCGCTGTGACCCTTCTGCAGTCAGCTCCTCCTGCACCTTGCCGGTCAGACGGTCCACAGCCAGCCAGCTATCCACCTGATGGATAGCAGAGGTCAACAGAGGTCAGCTGTCCGATCAGACGGTCCACTGCCAGCCAGCTATCCACCTGATGGATAGCAGAGGTCATCAGAGGTCAACACATGTCAGCTACCCCATCAGACAGTCTACAGCCAGCCAGCTACCCATCCATCTGAAAGTCAGCTGAGATCAGCAGAGTTAATAAGATCAACAGAAGTCACACCCAACCACCCAGCCACCTTAAGGTCAGCCGAGGTCAATTGATGGTAGCAGAAGTCACAGAAGTCCATCCTGCCACAGTGAGACCATCCTGGATAGTCACAGAGTCTGAAAATGGCTTCGCTCGTGTACCACATGCGACTTTTCTCCGATGGATGTACTCGTATACACATTTTGCGCGCAACGGACAGGGATACTGTACTATTTTGGTGGTGTACAGCATGCATTTTTGATGCACATGACACATTTTTGTCTAAGTGGAGAGCAGTCCGAGGAATTAGTTTTGCCCGCGCCCACGTGCCCGTGTTTACCATCGCAAGGCCTCTGCTCTCCTTATGTCGCCGTGTGCACGAGCCAATACTATTTTGTCACCATCCCAAGTCTGCCCCCCCCCCCCCTCCCCCTGGTGTGCCTGAGTTGGTACACTTTTCGCCGGTGTGCAGCATCCCATTTCCATCAGTCTGCACCTTTTTCCCTGTGTAGAGGAGACCATCTGTGCTCCTGCAGGGTGCCGTGGAGACCAGCTCTGGCACTGTGAACGGCAGCTTCCTCAGGTTGTCACGGCCCGGCCCGCCCAGCATGTACAGACTGCCATCGGACGGGTTCGGCAGGAAGGTGGTCCTGTCCGACACACGTCACGTGACACACAACGTGAAGGTGGTCCTGTCCGACACACGTCACGTGACACACAACGTGAAGGTGGTCCTGTCCGACACACGTCACGTGACACACAACGTGAAGGTGGTCCTGTCCGACACACGTCACGTGACACACAACGTGAAGGTGGTCCTGTCCGACACACGTCACGTGACACACAACGTGAAGGTGGTCCTGTCCGACACACGTCAGGTGACACACAACGTGAAGGTGGTCCTGTCCGACACACGTCACGTGACACACAACGTGAAGGTGGTCCTGTCCGACACACGTCAGGTGACACACAACGTGAAGGTCGTCCTGTCCGACACACGTCACGTGACACACAACGTGAAGGTGGTCCTGTCCGACACACGTCACGTGACACACAACGTGAAGGTCGTCCTGTCCGACACACGTCACGTGACACACAACGTGAAGGTGGTCCTGTCCGACACACGTCACGTGACACACAACGTGAAGGTCGTCCTGTCCGACACACGTCACGTGACACACAACGTGAAGGTCGTCCTGTCCGACACACGTCACGTGACACACAACGTGAAGGTGGTCCTGTCCGACACACGTCACGTGACACACAACGTGAAGGTCGTCCTGTCCGACACACGTCACGTGACACACAACGTGAAGGTCGTCCTGTCCGACACACGTCACGTGACACACAACGTGAAGGTCGTCCTGTCCGACACACGTCACGTGACACACAACGTGAAGGTGGTCCTGTCCGACACACGTCACGTGACACACAACGTGAAGGTCGTCCTGTCCGACACACGTCACGTGACACACAACGTGAAGGTCGTCCTGTCCGACACACGTCACGTGACACACAACGTGCTGCACGTGCTCACTACACGGCACAATACCTGGCGCACACCTGGCACGGCATACACCGCCTGACACCATGTAACACATGTCACCTGAGACACATGATTGTACAGTTCAGTCATATCACCCGCAGTGGGCAGGTTGTTCCACTGCCTTAAATACCAATTAACATAAGCCAACAGCATATATCAGTTGCAATCAGACATACCCCACCACCAAGCATCGTCAAAACACCGGAAGTATCCAACAACAGCGACAGCCTCCAGCGAACTTTTCAGCGCTGTGCCGGCGCACGCCACGTGACTTTGCCACACACGGCGCCGTCAGTCACGTGCCGCCCAGCTGACACACGTACTCGGCGTGGCGCAGGTGCGTGTTTGGCGCGCGAATGGCGGGCCCGCGGTCCAGCGACCACAGTACGGCGCCAGTGGCGCGACTGAGCGCCGACAGACGTCCCGACAGGGTGGAGACCAGCACCAGGTCGTCCTGATCGGGCGCAGCGATCACCGCCGAGACCTGTCCCACACACACGCACGTAGTGGGTCACACAGGCTCACTGGGCATCAGACCGGCGGTAGGCACCATGGGAAAGTCGGAAGTGGTCAAGAGGTCAAACAGGGTCGCAGCGGGTTATGGGATGGATGCGATGGGCCCGTGAAGGATCATCAAAAGGCAAAAAGGTCAAATGGAGTCATGAGAGGAAATGACAAGATTTCATTGACATGACAATAATTCAAGATGACAAACTTTCATGCAAGGTGAATTATCAAATGAGATGGATGTTTGACATGCAAGCTATATTTTCTATTTTTGCCCCATGGAGCAATGAAATGCACAAAACACACTCAATAAAAGCTATCTCTAACATGCTATTGACAACAGAAATATCAATGAAAACCCATACAGAGGAAAATGACATACATGGCCCAATGACAGTGTATCCTTGCTATCAAGGCCCACGTCAGCATCCTTGAAGTAGGCACTGAAGTCGCCGGTGGGTTTCTCAACATCTGCCTCAAGGATATCTTCTGGTTCCACCTCCAATGTGACATCCACCTCTGCCTGGCTCTTGAAGTGCTGATGTGTGGTCAGGGGATCACTGTTCTGGTGAGCTGGCACGGCAGCTTGGCACACCGTGCACAGTATGTTGAGGATCCCCCCAAATATAAGTTTATGCAACAGCTTCATTTTGTGGAAGGTGATATTTTCATTTCAGCCTGTGGCAAAGGAAACAATGTCATTGTTTTGCACCTTAATAGATAATATTCATTGATCAGGTTAATCATCAATTGTTCACATGTCAATCATGAACTTCTTCATGCACCACAGCTAAGAAATTCCTACAATCAAGAAGGCCCATGCCCATGACCAGTGAGGAAATGGCATCTGGGGGTTTCTGGTCGCTCCAAAGCTGCAGCATCAAAGTAAAATTGCCATCCAGCTGACCAGATTTTGAGTGAAGGTGAGATGTGGTACATGAAACACAGGTTAGACATTTCATAGCCTACAGTAAGTGAGTGACCACAAATTTGTACATTGGACAAAAAGGTATCTCAGAAAGGAATATGAATGTGCAACCAGCATGCACAGTACATTTTAAGGTTCTTTTTACAGGTGTAGCAAAATATTTTACTGTAGCCATGATGCTTTCAATAGGTGTTCCTGTTCCTGGTGTGCAGTTTTCCAAAGTGGTCAAGAAATGTTTGTCCGTGTGTCAGTGTGAATGTGCTGCTTCGACGTATGCTGTGCCAAAGCAAAATGGGCAGGTAGTTTTCACTCAAATTTGCACATGGGATGCGCCCATTCGGCAGACAGATTATGGCAGTGGTTTCGGGCTGTGCGGGTCACATGGACATGTGCCACATGCTGTGAACTGGGTCCATGTTGACATCAGTTAGCTTGGGTCACAGCATATAAGACAAGTTGCAAGAATATGAAACTTTGTGGAAACAAGCACCCGATAGGAGACGGGTACCATGTGCTGGCAAGGTGATAATCCACTGACACTTCACACATGACCTAGAAAATCACAAGAAAATTCACAATGATTGGAGAAAATCACAAATAACAGAGTGCACATCAATTACCTCAGTTTGCAGCTGCCAAATGTGTTTCCCACACAAAAACCCCTACTGCAAAATTCAGTACAGCATCCCATGCTGTTTAAAATAGCTTTGTGGGGAGTGCAGGTTGTTTGTGCTTCAATCGTTATGTGTTTTGTCTTAATTTAAGGTGAAACATGTCTTTATGTAGAAGTGGTGTTTGCCTAAAGCCTCTTGATTTTCTTATCTCACTATTAAACCTGCAAGTGGGACAATTCAGAGGATAATTTTCAGCAAATATTCAGCTCAATTATTAAATTAACCTGTTAACGTTTCTATTTAATGTATTATCCAGGTTTTCCTATTTCTCATATTTTTTAAATCATTGATTGAAACCTGATAAGTTTAACTATATACTAATTAAATAGAAAGCACTAACCTAACATAACCCAACCTAATCAAATATAATCTAAGCTAATGCAAACTAATATTCAAAGGCACAAAATAAGATATCCAGATCATGACATCATCTGAATGTCATATCCAGCAGGGCTCTGTCTCCCCTGGTCACATCAATTTTCTAACAGTTTGAATCAACTGCATGGGGGGTTGAATTTCCCCTTAATCACATCTGAGAAGCACCAGATATAAATTGTGTGAATTATGTAAGGTGGGTAAATTATGGCAGAGAACAGCAGTGTGGCATGGATGATGCAGTATAGGAATGTTCCCTAGCATCAACCAAAAAGCAAGCAAGAGCAGCAAAAACAAGTGGTTGCATCCTCTGTATCACATTCATAAACATGGTATTCTGAAGAAAAAAAATCCCTGGAATCCCAAAACACCTTAAAGCACAAATTTACTCCAATTTGACATGTTCTGATAAATAAAAAAACAAAACAATTTTCTTGAAAATATACTGAAATAAAACTAAAATGATTCAAAATATGAAAATAATTCAAATAATGCCAGTTTGGTAGCACAGCTCCATCAGTTCCTCAGTTGGTTAGAGTGCAAGCTTGCATTGGTCTCACTTGTCCAAGCAAGACAGGTTCAAGTTGCTTCATGATGATGCAACTACTCATTTCCTCTGCAAATGCATACTTTTCAATTGGGAGGCAAAATAACACCCAAAAAGGGGCTTGGAGTTGGGTAAAATATCATAATAAACAATGGTCCAAATAAAGAAAAAAAATGTAAAGTAATCTTACCTAGCCTAACTTCCATGCAAGAAGGGATGTTTCATTGAACAATTTTATTCCTCCCAAAATTTTCAAATTAAAAACCTAACCTGACCTAAACTAGCCTGAACTGTTTTTGAATTTTAAAAAATCAATATTTTCAGCTTCATAACAAAAGCCTGACCTAATCCAGCCTAACCAAACCTAACTCTTTTGTGTGCTTCATGGAGGTAAAATGTGTGTAAAACTAGTCTTGTGGTTACCTTAAACTGCAATAATACCCAAAATTATACTGTTGAACCAGACTCCATGGATAGGGTGGTGGGTCCAGGGTCCACACAACAAGCTCTTCTTAGCAATAGGACTCTGGTCCATAAAGCCACCGCAGCAAGAATTCAGACATTTTTGTTTAACACCAAATAAAAACAAAAAATTGACAATGCAGATACATGTTAATCTGGGGACGAGTAGTCTAAGGGTAAGTTGCCCATCTCACAATCAAAAGATTGTGGGTTCAGGTCTCACCTGTTGCTACTCTTCACCCATGACCAATTGGTGCTAGAGATTGGCAACACTACATGACTCAAAGATAGACATGTTGTAAAACCAATAACCACCACCATACATGTCAACCCACCTCAACAAAACATGGAAAGTGTACAGAAAATGGTGTTTTGGGTTAGATGGTAAATATATCGATCAAGGTAAAATTGGATTTGTTGGATTCTTTTCAATACATGGTATTTTAACGTAAAATTGACTATGTGACCATTCATTTTCTCCACAAATGATTACTTTTCGGTCAGCAAACAAATACACTATCATAATCTTCACTCTGCAAATATATCACATCATGTATAATTATCCGTACCTGGTGTCAGACGTGATAAAGAAGAAATTCAACACTCCATGCACTAGATTTAATACCCTTTGACAAAAAAACCTTGTGTTTCTGCCTTAATTTGACAGTTATTTCCGAGAATGAATACTCGCAACCTGATGTGTCTGCAGCCAAGGCCAGAAGTTCCTTGCGATGCTGTATTATTTTATTTTTCATATATTTGATGACGTCATGGCCGAAAACTGTTTTGGACGATTCTGGTTTTCCGGCTAGGTTAGGTTAGGTTAGATTATATTATATTATGATATAATATATTTTATATTATGCTACATGATCTGCCATTCTTACATTGCATATTATTACTGCATATACTGGATAACACTGCTGTGTTCTGCTTATGGTCAAGAGTTCAAAATTACATATGAATAGATAAGATACAAAAAATTAAATAACCTAACCTAACCTAACCTAGACTAAGATAACATAGCATAATATATAAAATATATTATATCATAATATAATCTAACATAACCTAACCTAACAGAAAACCAGAATCGTCCAAAACAAATTTTTTGGCCATGTCATCAGATATATTACAAACAAAATGATACAGCCTCGCAGGGAACTTCCGGTCTTGGCTGCAGACGCGTCGGGTTGTGAGTATTCATTCTCCAAAATGAATGTCAAATTAAGGCAGAAACATAAGGTTTTCAATGTCAGAGTATTAAATTGAGTGCATGAAGTGTTGAATTTCTTCTGTATCACATGTGACACACCAGGTACGGATAATTACATGCGATGTGCTAGGTATATTTGCAGAGTGAAGATTATGATCGTGTATTTGTTTGCCAACTGAAAAGTAATCCTTTGCAGAGAAAATGAGTTGTTGCACAGTCATTTTTATGTTAAAATACCCTGCATAAAAAATCCAATTTTACTTAGATTGACATATATACTGATTTTTTTATTCCCCCACTATTTTTTTTAATCTAAATGTTTTCATCTGCAAAAGCAGCTTATGTTAGGCTGGGTTAGGTGCAGTTTAAATTTATTCAACTTTGAAAATGTTCAGAACATAAATTGTTTGAATATTGTTTCTTTTTTTCTTTTTTAAATATCGAACAGTTGCATGTTGCATTTGTATTTAGTTTTCAACCATTTATTTTATGCTATGATACCTAACTCAAACACCATTTTTTGGTGTTATTTTGCTCACAACCTGAAAAGAAGCATTTGCACAGAAAGTGAGTAATTCCATCATCTTAGTTGCATTCATACACTTTGCATTGGAGTGTTAAATTCCAAGAATTCATAAAACACCTTAAAGTACAAATTTACTGCATAAACTAACCGAACCTAGTGATGTTGGACTTCCTAACATCATTACATGATTGAAGAAGTCTACATCGTCTGCCATGTCAATGCTACATGGCATGATTGTAAATAGTGAATATCTCGCTTGTGTAATTTCTCAAATAAATGATACGAGAAGAAGTTGTTAGGTAAGCTTGAACAAGTCCAATCCATCCATTTGTTTCCCAAATTGTACTAACGAACATCTCCAATGAACTGCCCAACCACCTACGTGCCTACATCAACATAGGCAGACAGGTACCTACCTACGTAACGTGCAGTGTTGCATGGTCATGAAAACCTGCCACGACCAATGAAAAATGCACACAAATAAAACGCTTACCTATATTTTTGTTACGTTTATAAGTGTGCCAATGGCATTGACCCCGCCATCACACGTGAGAACTATCTTACTGCTCAGGCATGCGATATGGAAATGTATTATTTTACGGTATGTTTACTTTGCCCCATATACTCTATATGACGTCATTGGGATTGCCGGTTGTTCATAGAAATGTATTAGATACTCCAATCGGTATTTGCGAATTTAGCAAGCCAATTCCATAAAATGGATTAATTATTGGTTTGAGTCAGATTGCAGTCAGACACAGGTAACACTTCACAAACATAAGCAAAGGTGGAAGCAGCCAAACAAGAGTATACATATAAAACACCGAACACGTGGTCAATTTATAAGATGTTGTTAAGCATCGCGACAAACTCGTCCCGTATCCGAGAAGCGGAAGTAGTCGGCGGCAGTAGATTACAGGACGAGGCTGCCCGGAAGGAGAAAGCTCTATGTGACATGCTGAGGCGGAAAGGCGGTGGCTCCAGCGCCCCAGCCACCGTCGCACGGGTGGAGCGCCAGGATTCATCCGACCGCCGGCTGAACAGAGAACGGATCGCCTCAGGGGCTCGTGTACCATTCAGGGCTTTAAATGCGGCGATGTTGTCGCGGTGGGTGACGAGGTCACGGACACTACGCCAGCCCAGCGTTGCCACTGTCTGCGAGATGTGATCACGACAGCCAGCCCCAGAGACGATCCTGACCCCGAAATGAATCGCCTCCTGCACTCTTCCGAGGTGACATTGGGTAGCCCCGCCCCAGACGGTGAAGCAGTATAGGATGTGTGGAAAGACGTGAGACTGAATTAGGAGTTTGGATGCTTCGGGTGCGAGATGGTGACGGATTTTGTGGATACAGAACAAGATGGAGTTACATTTTTTGTCTACGTGGGATATGTGCTGATGATGACTCCCTGCATCTTCACGAATGGCGAGGGGGTTAGGACGTAACTGCCAATGTTGAGTTGGTAGGATGTGGCTCTTTTGATGGATTTGGCCGTGCCGACAAGGAGTAAGGTAGTTTTATTGGGGTTCATCTTCAGGGAGTTGGATGTGAAGAAGGACTAAATAGCAAGGATTGTGTTCTCCTGCCGGGATTTAAGAACGGGTAAGTCATCACGATGTGAAGTCTAGCAGCTGGGTGTCATCGGCATATGATACTAGACGTTCGTGTGGAAGGTACGCTGGCAAGTCATTCGTGAAGATGCGAAAGAGCAAGGGACCGACCAGGTATCCCTGAGGGACACCATGAAATAGCGGATGGAATAAAGAGCCTCCTCTCACCACCTGCCGCCGGTCAGTAAGGTAGATATAGAACCACCTCGGGCCGACGCCGTACTACTGTAGCCTTTGCAGGACACCATGGTCGACAGTGCCAAATGCTTTGCTCAGGTCGATGGAGATGATCGAAACGATGTGACCAGTGTCGACACGACCTGTGATCCACTCGACAGCGTCGACCAGGGCATCCTCCGTCGAATGGCATGGCCTGTAGAGATACTGGGAGGAGGCAAGTATGTGATTAGTGACTAGATAAGGGGACAGCTGGGTACAGACTACTTTTTCACATAACTTGGATGAGACTGGCAAAATAGAGATTGGACGAAGGTTACTGCCAACATCGCGAGGCACAGATTTGTGAAGTGGAACAACAGAGACAATTTTCCACGAGGCAGGGAACACGCAGGAAACGACAGAAGTATTCATGAGGTGAAGTAGGTGAGGCCCGTGAAAAGGAAAAGATTTGCGGAGAGCGCGCAGTGGTACGCCATCGACGGCAGCCGCTCTCGATAAAGACAGGTCGCGGATGGCTCTAAATAGCTCAGGCAGGGCCACCGGGTGTAGCCGAAGTCCGGTGGGAGTCACACAAGGTCGTGGTGAGGGAATGGGGGGGGGACGCCGCGTCTACCAGCCGCGAGATCAGCGGCAATGCGCCAGGCCCCTCGCGACCCCTTCCCTTCCCCGGCCGGTCGGAGCGCAAAGTCCCGGATTCAGCGCCAGAAATCGGCACGGTCTTTTCGCATTCGCGCACACACGAAGTCACGCCTGGCTTTTGCGAACACACATTTCACTCGGTTACGCAGCCTCCGATAAACCACCAAGTCATTTTCGGTGCGATAGCTCCACCAAGATTCGTAAGTCTGGTCGTGCTCACGTATGAGCTGCAGCAGGTCCGGACTGCCACCTACCCACGGGCACCATGCCCGGCGAGGGTGGACGGTTTTGAGCGGACAATGCACGTCCATCGCCACCTGCCACAAGTGCATGGACAACTCCTTCAGTTTCGCGTCCACACCCGCTGCCCGGTACACACTGTTCCAGTCCGCTTGCAAGAAATGCAGACACGAAGCGTCCCAGTTAATCTTGCGCCACGGGCGAGAGGTGAAAGACGCCCGGCGACACCGCAGCCCACGGAAGGGCACGTGCACAATGACTGTTTGATGGTCAGCAATCGGCACGGGCGGCAGCTGAATGGCCGACTCAAGATCCGGGACATTGGTGATAATATGGTCCATACCAATGGCATAACTACCATTATACGCACCAATGCTTGTTTGTTTGTTTGGTTGGGCACTTCGGCCTGCTCAGGCCATTTCGTGCCGTGAGTGGAATGAATGAATAGTTATGTCTCGATAGTCAGTCTATAGTTCTTGAAGCAAGTTGGTTTTGCGGAGAAAAATGAAAAGTAGATTAATGAGGAATGGGTGCTGATCTCCTCATAGTGTAGGTAAAGAAAAGGGGATGTTATGTGTACGGCAGTCGTTGGTAAGTGTTTTTCTATGGTCATGGTAACGTTGACAGTGGAGGAGAATATGTGAAACTGTAAGAAGAGTGTTGCATGATGGGCATGCAGGTCGAGGTGAAGCAGTGGTATATATATCGATGTGTGAGAAAAGTGTGACCTATGCGGAGCCGGGATATAACTTCTTCTTCTTGTCTGTTTTTTTTTGGATGATGTGGTCCAGTTTTCGACGACAGGTTTGATGAGACGTAATTGTGTATCGTTTGTTGTGTCAGTCCATTGTTGATTCCAAAAATGTGTAATGTTTTGTCGTATTGTTCATTTGATGGCGTCAAAATGTGGTGGGATTTCTGTGATGTGTGGTAATTGTAATGAATGTTTGGCGAAATGATCTGCTTTCTCGTTTCCTGGGATGCCACAGTGGCTGGGCACCCACAGGAAACGGACCTTCAAGCCCATCAGATGAAGTGTATGAAGTGTGTTATAAATGGAAATATGGCAATGGTGCGAAAAAGAAGTGAAGAAAGAGATTGAAGAACAGATTTTGAGTCGGAACAAATGACGACATGGCGCATGGGGTGACAAATCGAACGGTTGCGGACATAGCGAAGGGCAGTGAGAATGGCGTGTAATTCGGCGATGAAAATGGAGGTCCCATTTGGCAAGCGATGTTGTTGTGTGTATGTACCGGAAACAATGGCATTTCCTGTGCAATTTGCGTATTTGGATCCGTCGGTGAAAACAAAAGGAACATGATGTTAACGAGAACGAAACTGGTGGAATTTTTGTTTGGCGTATTCTGGGCAAAGCTGTGATTTTGGAGTGGTGGTGAGATAGACAATATGTCTCTCAGCCATCTGCCACTGTGGTGTAGTTGGTGAAGAGAGAGCTGTAATATGTGGAATGTTGTATTGGAGCTGTGTAGAAAATGTTTTAATGCGTGAAGCTATGGTAAGCCCGGTTCGCTTTTCGGCGGGACCTAAATATTCGTGGTGTAGATTTCGGAGAATTTGTAAAGATGCGTGTGTGGGGTGGTGTTCTCTAAATTGAATTTTTGCGGCGTATCGGAGTGTTTGTTCAATTCTTCGGAGACCTAATGGTGGAATTCCTGATTCGATTTGTAGAGAAGTAATGGGAGACGTGGTCATTGCACCGAGTGCTATGCGAATGAATTTATTTTGTAAGGTGTCCAAAAGCTTCAAAGCGGTGGTACTGCCACTTGCGTAAACTATGGAGCCATATTCTATGATGGGAAGAACCAAGGATTTGTATAATTGTAATAGCGTGTGACGATCGGATCCGAATGATGAAGACGTAATACAGCGAAATAAGTTGAGTCTGTGAAAACATTTGGCCTGGATGTGTTTGACGTGCTGGTGCATGGAAAGCTTGCGATCGAAAATAACACCAAGAAATTTGAACGAATTTACAAAATGTATGTCAGTGTTTCCGAGGTGAAGTGGTGTATCTGGATTTGGGCACGGAATTGATTTGCTGAATATCATTGTGGCAGATTTTGGAGCTGAAAACGTGAAACCGTATTTGATGGACCATTGGTGTATCCGGTCAAGTACGTTTTGTAGTCTAATTAAACAATGATCATAATTTTTGCCGGAACACCAAATCGCACTATCGTCCGCAAACAGCGAGTATGATAGATTGGCAGGCATGTTATCGAAAATGTCATTAATGATGATGTTGAATAATACTGGTGAAATACAACTCCCCTGTGGTAATCCGTTCTGTAGAAAACGTGGATCGGAAATCGCTGACCTGCACCGGAGATGAAAATGACGGGAATCAGACAGAAATCCTATCAAATAATGAGCTAAATTTCCTTTGACGCCGAAGTGAAGAAGTTCGGAAATTAATGCCGGTTTGTATACCATATCATATGCTTTACTAATGTCTAAAAATACTGCAATGGTGTGTTCGTGTTTTTATAACCAAGGCGTATGTCAGTTTCTAATCGAATGAGATGATCTATTGTACTATGGCCATGACGAAAACCGCATTGAATTGTAGATAACAGATGATTTGTTTCTAAGTACCAGGTCAGTCTTTTTACAATCATACGTTCTAAAAGTTTTCCTAGACAACTGGTGAGAGCGATGGGTCGGAAATTATTGGGGTTGCTGTGGTTTTTGCTGGGTTTTGGAATAGGGATGATGAGGGCTTCCTTCCAGGTTTCGGGGAAAGTATGGCTCGACCATAATGCATTAAATGTTTGTATGATAAAATGTTTTGTGTCGTTGGATAAATGTCTGAAAAAGGAATAATGTAAATTGTCGGGACCTACAGAAGTATTACCGGCTGAGGAAATTGCAGTATCTAGTTCTGAAACTTGAAATGGGATATTGTATGTTTCAGTGTTGTCCGAATCGAATTGTGCCAAATCGGTGTGAAATGTGTGTTGTGCATTTTGGAGAAATTCCGGTCTGTAGTTGTTGTCAGAGCTATTGTGAGCCATGGTGTCCGCTATTGTATGGACCATTGTTTGTGGGTCTGTAATTGTGGTGTTTTGAATCTTGAGTGCTGGGAGTGATTTAAATGGAGTGCGTCCTGATAAGCGGCGAATTAACTGCCAGATTTTGCTTAAAGGTATTCGAGAGGTGATTTGTTGTAGATAAAGTGACCATGAACGGCGACGAGCTTCGCGAATGATGCGGCGTGTCTTCGCACGTTCATAATTACGGCTGACTAAATTTTGTTGGTCGGGATGACGTAAATATTTTCTAAATGCTCTCTTTCTTGCGGCTATTGCTCGGGAAACTTCTATCGACCACCAGGGGACTGGTGTTCTTTTTGTGAAAGGTTTTGTTAGTGGAATGGCGGTGGAAGCTGCTTCGAGAAGTGTTTTGGTAACTTGGTTGATGTTTTCGACGGGAGAAATGTTGGGGTTGTATTGAATATGTGAAAGTTCCTGAAAAGTTGTCCAATCGGCCTTCGAGATTTTCCAGCGAGGGATAAAGCTTGGTGTCGTATCTGCCGCAGTTGAAAATGTGGGTGTTAATTTAATGGGGTAATGATCGCTGGCATGAATATCAGTGTCTATGGTCCAATCATAATCATTGGCCAGAGTCGGCGAGCATATTGATAAATCAATAGCTGTTTCTGTATTATGTCCAAGGTGAAAAAAGGTTGGTTCTCGGGTGTTCAGTAATACTAAATTATGTCGGTCTAAAATTTGTTCAATGATGCGGCCGCGAGTGTCTGGAAGTGTGCGTGTTCTATCCCACGCTGGGCTATGGGCATTAAAATCGCCGAGTAATATGAAAGGATTCTTGAATTGTTTTATCAGGTTGTCTAATTGTATCAAAATGTTTGTGTTATCAGTTTGTGGTGGAATATAAATGGAACATACATCCACATTCCTACCATGCAAACGCAAAGTACAAGCTACGGCTTGCAAAGGTGAATTCAGTGTAATTTGTGTATGTGTAAAATCATTGTTGATGTACAGTGCTGTACCGCCACTGCGATGTGGTCCACGGACCTCATCGTGACGGTACAGGGAGTAATTTGAAAGATTGAAATTATATGTATCGGTGGGTAAGAACCAGGTTTCCTGAAGAGCGATGAGAATAGGTGCGATAATACTAAAGAAAGCTTTCATTTCGGCCCATTTGGATAATAAACTATGGCAATTCCATTGTAAAAATAGACATTGGGAGAAATATTATTGTTTGTGTGCACCTTTCGGTGCGTAAGGGGGGCCTCATCCATGCGTGGAGGTCAGGCGGGCGTGTGGTTTGATGTCGGACGGCTGCACCCGAGCCGTCCGGTTGGTCGGTGACCTTGGCGGCCGACTCTCGGCCGCGCACCACTGCCGCTGGGGATGCCCGCCGGCTGGGAGCCGGTCGGGTCACGTGGTCGCCGGCCTGCACCGGTCGGCGAGCCACGGAAGTGGCGCGCATCTCCCCGTTAGCCGAATGGCTGCGGGGTCTGGAATTTCTTGTGGAATTTGTTGGCGTTTGTTTGGTCGGGATGGTCTGTGTGTTGGGAGCCGGGGTGATTTGTGTCCGAGTGGTCTGGGTGTTGGGAGCCAGGGTGGTTGGTGTCGGTGTGGTCTGTGGAGTAAGTTTTTTAAGTGGAGCTAAACCTGGAATAATATCTGTTTGCATCGAGATGGAAGTAGTGGTGACGCGACGTGTGGGGGGAGCAACGGTGGCCGCCTGAGCGTACGTTTTCGCTGATGGGAAGGTGGTCTCGACAGACCGTCGGGCCTGGGGGTATGACACCCCGGTCGTGGCCTTCACAGCGCATACCTCCTTCTCCTTGCGCCAAACTGGGCATTGATTGGAAGTGGTGAGGTGATCGGATGTGTTGCAGCTGAGGCAGTGGGCAGGCTTGGAGCAGGTGGAGTCAGGATGAGGTGTTTCTCCGCATTTGGGGCACCGGGCGGACTGGCGACATGTTTTACTGCGATCGCCGAAGCGCTGACAGTTAAAACAGCGGAGAGGATTAGGAATAAAGACACGGACTTGGAAGCGTAGGTATCCGGCGAGGAGGGTCTTGGGAAGATTGGTAGAATTGAAGGTAAGGACAAGGAGGCTCGTATCACGTTTTTGACCGTCTTTAAATGAGGTAATGCGGTGGACGTGGATCACCCCATCCGGCCTGAGCTCCGTCTGGATTTCCGCTTCAGTCATGAAGCGGAGCTCCGGCGCGAAGACGGTGCCCTTGGTGGAGTTGCGGTTGGAGTGTAGGGTAATGGTGACGGATTTACCACAAAATGTGGTGGTACGGAGGAGGGCTTTGGTCTGGGCTCGGGTTTGGGTTTTGATGACAAGGGTTCCGTTGGCAGGGGCTTCAATGTCGGGATTGGCTAGGGAGCAGATGGCAAGGAGTTGCTTAGTCGGCCAGAAAACGTTGATACGGCGGAAGGAAACGGATTCCTCGACAGGCTTGACTACAACGTAAGAGCCAGCACTGTCGAGGTAGGGTTCAATGGGCTGGATGGGTTCAGGTTGGGAGGGCGTGGTCTGGTTCGAGCGTGGGTCAGCCGCGTGAAGAGTGATGGTCTGGTCTTGATTCTGAGGCGAGGTAGAGGTCTTGGGACGAGCAGGGTTCGGCGAGGTGCAAAGGGCGTCCATGGCGTCATCAAGGGGAATTGTCCGGCGCGGTTCATCAATGGTCGAATTCAGTGAGGGAACATCAGAGGCCAAGTCCGTGTTCGTGCGATGGTCGTCGGGTGTGGTCAGCGGAGGAAATTCAGAATCAGAGTCCTGTGGCGAGCTAGGGTCGGTGCCTTTCTTCCTCTTTTTCCCCATCACGAGGAAAAACACCCTACCAAACTAAATATAAATAAACACACAGAACAAAGGGAACGAAAATACGACGATGACGAAAACGGGTGGGGTGACGGGTGTCACCCCACTAGAAAAGAAATGAGAAATGAGCGACGGGTGTCGCCCCACGAAAATGAAAAATAGGAAACTGCAATAACAAGAAGTAAGAAAGCAGCGGAGTGATCAGCCGGCTCTGGACCAACCTATAGACGAGTTGTAGGTGCAGAGTGGTCTAGAAGTTGGTGGTGAAGAGTAGCAAGAAGTCTGAAGTGAAGATGGTGAGTTGAAGGCAGGCTGGTCTTGCGAGATACGTCCACTACAGCACTAAACACCACGAGCAACGAGCGACGACTTGATGGCGCGAGAGTCAACCGGGAACTGCAATGCAATGCACACCAATGCAAATCGCACTGGCCCATGTGCCACCTCCCTCCCCGAAGGAAAGGTAGCTTCCGGAATATGGCGCCTGGCCTGGGAGGCTTGGATGCACCTCCCTCATTCCGAACTGCCGGGACTGAACTGGTCTACACGTATATTAGCCTTGTTCTACGTCATACGGACTGTATTCTTTATTTGTGATTGCAGGTTAAATCCAGGAGCATTCAGTTTGTGTGTTTAATATAATTCGGCATCTGAATATCGTTTTCATCATCAACGTATTTTTCAGCCAACTGTCAACTGACACGACATCAGTCAACATTCAACTGACATGCATTGAATAACCTGAAACATGGAAACAGCCCATCCAGACCCTAGGAAATCAAGTAATATCGCATACAAATTAAATCTGGCGCGGTAGGTAGGTACATACCTCCCTATAACAAAAGCATGCGGATCATTTTGTGTCAGCGATCAAGTGTTAGGCAGATTTATCATATTGTGCTAAAGAAAAAGCATTGCATCTCTGTGGACTGCTGATAACTATGTGCTAAAGGCAAATGAAAGCCGAGGTGTTCGTCTCGCGTATGTCTTCCCTCCCACCCTATTCGCACTCCATACATAAATCCGTGCTCCCCATCCGTACATAGCTCAATACTCTCCAGCCTGGTGGCGGTTCCGAGGGAGATAAAGGCACTGGCGTTGATGACGGTGGACAAAAGAGGGGTTGACATGGGGGAGGAAACGATAACAGGCTTAGCAGAGCTGGAGCAGTTTACGACTCAGTTTCGGAAAATGCCTGGTGGAAAGTGGACGTTGTGATTTTTTTTCGACGTGCATAAACGCTACAAGCCATGATTATAGTCACTGTGTCGATCTTTATCGTCGCCATACAAAGCGAATCACGATAAATGTTGCTGAAGTATCGGTAAGCCTCCTTGCAAACGTGAGCGATACCCGCATTACCATTGGTGTGGTTTTGCATGTGAACTTTCCAAGTTAAAATGTTTTAAAATATTTTTTCTTAATGTCTCCGATTTTACTTTTTCTCAAAATCAGTATCAGAAATAAAAGGATCCACCGAAGGAAAATCTGATGAAAACAAAATTCAGAACTCTGGCAGGCTTAGAAGAACAAAAGATGCCAAAATCGACAAATATATAAGATTCATCTTGCGGAAATGTTGGAACTCAAAATTGACTTTCCATGAAAGAAAATATGTTCCGTTGGCTGTGGCTATCGGTACGTGCTGAGAAGTCTCTGAAATTCTTCTGGGAAAGAGTTCTTGTTAGGGTGGGTTTATGAACCAGGGTCCTATTGCTAAGCAGAGCTTGTTGCGTGAACCCTGACCCCACCACCCGATACATGAATTTCAGTTAAACGACAGAATTTTGACCAAAGACTTAACGTGCCGTCAATGCACTGACACGGCCGCCCGGTAGCTCGTCCCCGGCCTTATCGGGCCAGCTGCCAACTGACCCTCCCAGCCGGGGTTCAAATGCGAGCGCGTGAAGCGACTCAAACCCTGTGTTTCCAGGACAGGGGAGACCAGTGCAGGCCAGCGCTCTAACCCACTGAGCCACCGGGGCATGTGCATTTTCTGAATGCACATGCAATTTCAAAATCAACTCGTTAAAAATATTTTACAGATTAAAAAACATATCCTAGACCAAAGCGATGCGCCAGGATGAGTTCCTTCAGATGCCGTCCTAAAATCATCTGTCAATTGATATTTACTATCTCAGAAAGCCATTTCCGTGAAATGCAAACCGTTTGACCCGCTTTCATTACCAGATTTGATGCCCTACTAGGCGTTGTAGTCACCGGAAATCACAGAAAACGGCCTGAGAACGTCCTATTCCACCCATTGTGCAAAAAGATAACGTTTAAAACTTTCCCTTTTTCGGAATTTCCGATAATTTTTCGGCAAGGTGCCCTAATGTGCCCACGATCACAGATTCCATGTTCACCCCAAAATTCGGTTTGGGTGAACTTCGAAATCAATGCCGTTTCTACCGATTTGGTTATCAAAGCCAAATCGTCGCCCTTTGAACTGATTTCGTCGACCTAACATATGCAACATTGTGCAGTACGTGTCCCGTACGCAATGTCCACATGTGCAGTGCCCAAAGAACGTGAAAAATGAGTCACATGAAGGTTGTGAAAATGATGCTTCCGGACACAGCCTACGTGCACCGTGAAAGCAAAGAATAGCTTGCAATAGGTGTTCGACTGTACACCCATGTAAATGATGCGCTGCATGTGGAAAGAAAGCATAATTGTACTTCTTGTTGTGATGTTGGCATGATGGAATATGATCAGACTGCATCGTTGTCATGTTTGATGGCATTCAATGCATGCTGTAAGTAACCACCAGATGTTCTGAAGTAAAATTACGTCGTTACACGGAAATAAGCTAAGCCGCACTATGCTGATCATAAAATGCTCAACCCTTATTAAATAAACTACAAGAGCTGCATTGGAAAGCTACAAATGTGTCAGTTGGAAAAACAAGTTATCATCATCTGACGTTTATTTCGTTGTTCTACCCTGTCGTTGTTCTATTGTGTACTGCTTAGTGCAATGCAGTAATGTGCACTAATGTGCAATATGCAGGGAGTACCCAAATCGTGAGCAGTGAAACCATCGGAAGCTTATTAAAATGTTTATGTAGCTATATAAAATGTTTATCATGTTAAAATGTTTGGGGGACACGCCATGTATACGATGACAAAAACTCGTGTGTTTGCATTACGATAGGAATTTAACTGAACGTACATGATAACAATGTGTGTAGGTAGAATGAAGGCATAATTGTACTTCTTGTTGTGAGACCAGCAAGGCTGAACATGGTTAGATGTTTCAATCACACGACGAGATATCTATCGCCAAAGATACCCTTCTTGTATGATCACAAAACACTGCCGGAGGCTATAACTCCGAAACCGTTAGTCGGATCGGGCTGAAGCTTGTTCAGACATGTTCAAAGCCCAATGCTATCCTGTACACACATTTGGGCCAAAATACAAATTTAGTGGGTGTAAAATTTGAACATATCTGGTCGATCTGTCGTGCAACGCACCCCATGACGAAGTCATAATGTAAAATGCCTTCGCCCTTTATAAGCTTTCGACGAATCTCTCCAATTTATTTTCACAAGCTTCTGAGTTTTACTCAGCTATTGAACAAATCCGTCATATTTGTGCATGCATCTACAGACCCACATCAGCCACCCAGCCGCAGGTGCAGCGAGATCTCAGTGGGTGGGTGGGAAACCGATTCATCATATATCCTCTCCTTTCTTCGTACGTTCGCCTCTTTGCTACTTGAGACATGATTAATCAATAGGTCCACAATGTAAGTATTTCATTGATCACATATACCTATAAGTAATATACGATATATTCACGAAAGAAATGAAACGTACCAAAACTATCCATTCATCTGGTACCTGAATCTGCTCTTGCCGTGTGAAAGTAGTCACAAATGGCTGAATCGTCTCGGAGTACAAAGAGTCATCCCAGGTCCAGTCTATTTTTTTTCTCGAATACCCGTGCCCCATTGAACATGTCGAGGGCGGCCCGACTCCGGTGTATATGTCGGCGCGAGCTCGGTGCATATGTCGGGGCGAGCTCGGTAATTCACAAGCGGCATACCGATGTCGGAAAATCGTCCCGCGGAACAGCTAACGATTGCCGCGCTGCGTCCGGTCGACAGTGCCAAGACTCAGGTCGGCCTGAGGTCGGCCCAGGGTTGGCCACAGGTCGGCCCGAGGTCGGCCCGAAGTCGGCCCGAGGTCGGGAAACTGCTAACATGGCCGGACCCCCCCGAGGTCGGCCCGAGGATGACCCGAGATCGGCTCTAGGTCGGCCCGAGGATGGCCCGAGATCGGCTCTAGGTCGGCACGTTGTCGGCCCGAGATCGGCTCTAGGTCGGCACGTTGTCGGCCCGAGGTCGGGTGACTGGCGGCATGGCGGGACACCCCCGAGGTCGGCCCGAGGATGGCCCGAGATCGGCGCTAGGTCGGCCCGAGGATGGCCCGAGATCGGCTCTAGGTCGGCACGTTGTCGGCCCGAGGTCGGGTGACTGGCGGCATGGCGGGACACACCCGCCGACCAGCCGCTGTTCGGGCCTGACAGGCGACAGCGAGCCAACGTCCGGCCGAGCTCCACATGTTCACTGGCGGTCTGCGCCTGCCACTAGCGGTTCACTGGCGGTCTGTGACTGTCACTGGCGGTTCACTGGCGGTCTGTGGCTGTCACTGGCGGTTCACTGGCGGTCTGTGGCTGCCACTGGCGGTCTGTGACTGTCACTGGCGGTTCACTGGCGGTCTGTGGCTGTCACTGGCGGTTCACTGGCGGTCTGTGGCTGCCACTGGCGGTCTGTGGCTGTCACTGGCGGTTCACTGGCGGTCTGTGGCTGCCACTGGCGGTCTGTGGCTGCCACTGGCGGTTCACTGGCGGTCTGTGGCTGTCACTGGCGGTTCACTGGCGGTCTGTGGCTGTCACTGGCGGTTCACTGGCGGTCTGTGGCTGCCACTGGCGGTCTGTGGCTGCCACTGGCGGTCTGTGGCTGTCACTGGCGGTTCACTGGCGGTCTGCGCCTGCCACTGGCGGTCTGTGGCTGTCACTGGCGGTTGACTGGCGGTCTATGGATGTCACTGGCGGTCTGTGGCTGTCACTGGCGGTTCACTGGCGGTCTATGGCTGTCACTGGCGGTTGACTGGCGGTCTATGGATGTCACTGGCGGTCTGTGGCTGTCACTGGCGGTTCACTGGCGGTCTATGGCTGTCACTGGCGGTCTGTCGTCGTGTTGTCAGTGCAGCGCCGACGTGCCGTTTTCTCGGTGCGGGCCCAATGCGGGCAAGCTCGGTTCCCAATCGCATGATCACTATGTCCAACACGCTAGGTGACCACTTGCAAGGCAACCGGCGGTGTGGCAAGGCCACGACACAGGGATCACGACACCAAGGGGAGAGGGGCAGGAGGAGGCAGCCACCTCTGCCGCAAAACATGAGGAGGGCAATTCAATCCGAAACATATATCCTTGCCCCCTTGAAAGTCATGGAGGCCTCGAGCGTAAAATGAGGCTGTAGTGAAGGTTTTTCTGGTCATCCCTGAAGGGGGCAAACCTTCATTTTCGGTTCGTATAATAGTCTAATGTACCTCAGCGTTTGCGATATTTCAGACCCCGGTTATAAATTCAATGGTTCGAATCCTTCATCTCCGAGCTCTGATCTGCACACCTCTTGACACGCACTTCTATATTGTGCGAATTAGTCAACAGACAAATGCAACGAAGATCAGACATTAGTGGCGCAGCGTGATATAGACGTGAATAATATAGCTTCACTTTGACAGACAGGTGCAACTATTTTCTATCAGAGAACTACATCTCAACAGACACAGCGACTCTCAGGCAGAGTCCGACGTACCTCAGTGTGGGGCCAGGGCTGGCCAGGCGGTGGCGAGCCGCCTGAGGGGCGACCGCCAGCGACGACCGTTCGTCCAAGAGAGTCAGAGAATGACCGAGGGCCCTTGCGGCGCGTCCGAGGTAACTCACAGTACGTCACTATCACGTGATCAATCCGCACACGTTACAGTCACCTGACTGACTGCGCATTGTGTAGGGCGGCGAGGTCGGGGGCGTGGTCGGTGTGGGGGATGGATGGGGAGGGGTAGGTGGGGTGGGGGGATGGTAGGAGGGGGGTTGGTAAGGGGGGGTTTGTGGTTAGTCCTTGTGTCAGTTTAGTCCCAGTCAGAGTTTGGAGTGGTTGGTCCGTCTTGCAGTCGTCTCGAGTCTGAGTTGTTGTAGTAGTCTTCGCTCCACTGCGGTGGTGTTGACGTCGAAGGGACCTTGGACAGGTGTTCCCGCACGGCCGCCGGCCGGCGGCCATGTTTTACTACGCTCACGGGCGCCGGGCGGCTCCCCCGGCCCGCGCCGATCCCGCTTCCGGCGTGCCGCCGGCCCCCAACAGGGACGGCCCACAGCGAGCGGTGACCCGCGAGTCCTCGCTGTAGTAGGTGCAGTCTGAGCGTGCCATATCATCTTGTCTTCGTCGTATTGTCATCTTGTCGGCGCCCCGTGACTCGTTATCCTAACACGAATTTATTTTTAGCGAGGTAAAATCTCCTCTCTTCACCACTTCCATCCGTGAGTGAACCTGGCTTGGTCGTGGCGCCAGGGATAGAGGAACCGCATGATTGGAGAGACCTAGGAAGGGGGGCGGGTCATAAGAGTAATGGACGGACATTGGAGTTGGAAATGCGTCCGTCACCGGCCCCCGTCCAGCTTCGGAGCCCTCTTAAGTGTTAAAGTCCACGCTTGTTTCCCTCCATGTCATCCATCCGCATGCTCCCACGGGTCACCGGACTGGCAAATTGAGGGCCTAGGTAATTATTCTGGGTCAAATTTTGACAACGATGGGTTTCTGACAGCTGCATGCACACATCGGGCCCCAAACAGCCCCCACTGGTCCTTAAATACCCTTAGCTAGTTCATGCACACTCACATGCATTCCCTTTCATTCTGAACGTTCGCTCCATTAATGACAAATGTAAAGTTTGGCCCTCGAATTTTCCCTTCCAGTGGTATGTGCGCATTCAGCAAGTCTTACTTTCTCTGACCGTTGCTTAGGGCTTTCTAGCCCAAAGTTAAATGTGAATTACCCGTGCTTAGGTCCACCACTGTGACCGGCTGACGCGACACTGTTGGTTGGGAATGATATACTATTACTTTACTGCCTTCAAGGCTCGATGACACTGGGCTGCGATATTCCGTTAGTTTCTGATGGTCTTATGCTGGGCTTAAGTATTAATGGCCGACATACCTACACTTTAAGTGAGTCAAATGCCTTGCCAGGCCTTGCATTGCTCTAACTTGCAATCGGCGGGCACCTCCACAGGTGGTCCTGGGCCACAAATCGGTCGGGATGTCCCCCTATCGTCTTTCTAACCTATCCTGCCCGGGGTCATGGTCGGGAGACCCTCAAATCCCCTGCCTGTCCTATCCTTGGGGGGCTTACGGAACGCCAAACTTCATCTCCCCTGTCTGTGCCGTAATCGAGAGGCCCAGGCCTGCTGGAATAGCTGAGACGGGAAAGGAATACCGACCTAGCCGTTTTTGGTTTTTACCTAACTGTGCGCACAGATTCATCCCGACCCAAAATTGGTTGCCGCTGCCTGCGAGCTTAACCATGGATCCCGTCGGATCTGACCACCCTCGGGATGCCCTTCCGCGCTCTGGGATCACCAGGCCGGAGGGTTTTGCGGCCTAGAAATTCTCAAGTGAACCAGCTGCCCTGTGAATATCCAGTCTTTCCGGCACGCTTTCCCAGGGGTTCAACCAACAGTGTTTCGTCATTTTCCCGTCTTCTATCAGCCCTCCTCCGTTTCCTCCGAAGAGAAGAGGGCGGAGGCTCACGTTTGGGCCCATGGAAGTTATCGCCCGTGGAAGGGCGGCTTGCAGGCCGTCTCCTCGCTAATTGCGTAATGTTGTGTCCCGTTTTCCCGTTACAGGCGGTAGTCGGGTTCGTCCTGTCCTGCCGGCTAGCTTTACATTAAGTAACGGACGAACCCGAAATTAATTCCCTGCTAAATCCCTCATTCGCACCTAGTACGTTTGGCCACTTAATGGTCAGTGGTTAATGGTTCGTTCCTCAACTACATCGACTTAAGTATTTTGGACCTCCGAGGGTTTACCAGGCCCGCGGCATTCAAGGGTAATACATGCGCTGATAAGTACAAAGCCTGAGGGCGAGTTTCCAGCGATTTCACGGTAACATTATTTCCCATCGTGACTACTTTGTGACATTTCCCCCTGCAACAATTTACTTGTACGAGTCTGGTCTCCAGCATATCTCGGCGTGACAGAAAACGCACACCACGGACCACGGGGTCCTCTATAATTAACTTGAGTCTCAAGTCCATTTCATTCCATTATAGATGTTATCCCCGGTCCCATATGTAATCCGCTTCCTGGGTTCAGTTGTTCGGTACTATTACCCGCACCATTTTAAAGCAGGTGGAAGTCTCGTAGACCCGTGGTGCGATAGTTTAGTGACCCAGTGCCCGAAAAATATTTGCCGCAGCACTTCCAAGGTCAAGAACCCTCGACTCGACGCCTTCGGCCGGGCGACATGTTGATTTGGGAAGCAGGTGTTAGGCGGGTGAGTGGCGAGCGAGGTAGAGAGAGCGAGAGAGAGTGAGAGAGAAAGAGAGAGAGAGAGAGAGAGAGAGAGAGAGAGAGAGAGAGAGAGAGAGAGAGAGAGAGAGAGAGAGAGAGAGAGAGAGATAATTATTATATGCTGGGACGACCCAGTCCTCTTCCTCCTCCATAGTGACGCTCGAGTACTGCCTGATATGTTTCTGGACGAAAGCCCCTTTTCCCTGTTTCCTGACCCAGGAAAAGTCGGCTCAAGTCGTGTAGTGTGCCCCCTCCCCCAATCATTTAGCTGCCCTGGACCCGTGTTTATTCTTCGCTCCCATGAGACCAAGCGGGTCGCCGTATGTAATGGAACCCGTGATCCTTTTCTGCGTGAAGGAAGAATGATAACCTGACCCCTGTAATTCGCTTTTTCCAGGCCCGTTTAAAGCTTACCTTTTTGTGAATAATTGCCTGCACTGTCACGTTGCGCTGGTCTCTACGTCGGAAGTGCCCGGAAGTTTAGTGAGCATGGGAGGATGAATGTTCGTGACTCAAAGCTGAGTGAGTATGGAAGGGCTGCACGTCATTTAACGCCTGGTTGCTATTTCATTCTTGATAAATGCCATGAATGAATCTTGTGCGGTTACTCTTGTACGCTCAAACGCACTGGAATGGCAGATCTCTGATAAACAAATGTCCATGTCATGCGATACTCCCGTTCACTACTGACTATTTGGGTTAACGGTAATGGTCTGTTTCCTCCACAAGGGTTAATGAACCCTTGGCTTAGTGGCACCGACCGCTCGGCTGCCTGTGTGCTGGGGAACAGGTGTTGACGTGTGATTGGAGTGCGAGGGAGAGAGGGGGGAGAGAGAGAGGAGAGAGAGAGAGAGAGAGAGAGAGAGAGAGAGAGAGAGAGAGAAAGAGAAAGAGAGAGAGAGAGAGAGACAGAGAGAGAGAGAGAGAAAGAGAGAGAGAGAGAACAAGAGAGAGAGAAAGAGAGAAAGACGGAGAACAGAAGGGCAGAGGGACAGTGGGGAAAGAGGTATTCCCACCTTGTCTGTTTGCGCATTTTATCCGCTGAGTAACGTGGGGTCCCAGCGGATCTACGTTACTTTCATTCTCCCATGGAAAGAAGGGGGTTTATTTGACTGCAGTGAGCCAGAAGGCCTGCACTCTTCATTGACGTCTTCCCGGAACCACGTGGCTCCTCAGTCACTTAAACCGGCTCCTCCGTCACTTAAATTCTTATCGGTAATGTGTGTGCGTGGCTATGTATTCTTTTCCTTCCATTCAGAGTATAAGCATTCATGGATATAAACAAAGCATTCGCGTATCATCCACACCAACCTTAAACACCATGCATGTTTAAACGATATAACATTCTGGTATCCTCCACCAACCCTGAAAACTATGCTCCATAAGAACCTTATTTTCCACAATTCGCTCCTCCATTTTTACCCTTCCCGGGGCCGACGGCTACCCATATCCCACCGCTGGCTGGGGCCATCACATATGCAAAACGACCGGTGACGGACGGGTCACATTTTTTGGCATGGTGGTTCACGGGATACATTGCCACTCCTTGCCCTAGTTCACTCACATGTCTCGTAGTGGCCGCGTCAACCCGAAGTTTACAGATTTACCACAATCACTCCACTCAGCTCGCGAGCGACTCCCGAACGATTATGTTGGATGTGCGAGCTTCTCGGCGATTTCGTCGAATGTTCCTCCTCCGTCGCAGCCGTGGGTGGCCCGCCTCCGGCGGCTGCCTCGGGTGGTGTGTCCGCGACGACTGCCTTCGGTGATGTGTCCTCCTCCGGGGTGGCCCGCCTCCGGCGGCTGCCTCGGGTGGTGTCCGCCTCCGACGACTGCCTTGGGTGATGTGTCCGCTCGACTCTCCCGGGGTGGCGCTTATAAATGCGCCTGTTATCAGACAACGCACGTCAGGCTCTTTGTGCCCCGTGGCCTGGCTGGTGGCTGATGGTGCCGGCTGGTGACGCTGGTGACTGGTGATTGGTGACTGGTGACTGGTGACTGCCGACTGCCGGCCGCTGATTGGCGGTTGGCAGTTGGCAGTTCCTGAGCGGTAGCTGTTTCCAGGTTACTGGTCAGGCTGATACCCGTGGCTGGGCGGAAGTCACTCTTTGCATTTTCCGTAGCTTCAGTGGCCGCTATTGACTGTGTGTGGGCGTATCGGCGACGAGTAGGCTTCATGTTTGCGCTGGCTTTTCACAAATTTCTCCGCACCTGCCACGGGTTTCCGGTCGCGGCGGCTGGATTTTCTCGTGTCGGGCCGCCGCATGGCGACTGCGTGAAACTCCGTGTTAAAAATGTAAGCAGTCTTACAATTGCCATGGCGTCGGCCCGAACAAAGGCTCGCTCTGAACTGGCTTCTAGAGAGCACAATGGCTCTCTCTGAACCCCGTGCACTGTACTGCAGACGGGCGCGACATCTCTCTGAGATATCAGAGACAGACTCTGATCTCAGCACAACGGTCCCTCCGTGGGAAACGGTGCTGGGAGTGCACTTTCGTCCAGGCCCGCGTCGGCCTGGCGTCGCACAGTGAGCTGTCAGCATTTCACCTGACGCTGGTGAAACCCAACAGCGTCCGATTGGCAGAGGCACGGTACTGCAGCCTCTGGTCTGGCGACACGGCGCCTGACACACTAGCGACACTCGGTCACATCACCGCATGACAGCTGGAATAGACATCATAGACACGCCTGTCCATAGGGTTCCCATAATATAATCACTTGTCCTACATCACCCACTGACGATCACATCTGACGACGGCGGCGGGGCGCCGGGGTACTGGGGTGCAGCGGTGGCAGGGTGTCGTCAGCATCTAGATAGGCGGCCGACAGGTATATGCTGTAAACTTGTCGCGCCAGGAACGGAGGGGGTAGGGGGCTGAATTTATGGGATTTAGATGCCCGGAAAACCAACTTTGTTACAAGGCCCGTCTCATCATCTGGAGGCCACAGGCCTCAAAGCACACTGACATTGACCGGAGGCCCGTAGAGCTGTAGAGTTCAGGAAAAGGTCCAAACATCCAGTAGAATGCTCCCAGCCAAACAGACACATTTGTCTTCGCGTGATGCCCCTGAAGCGCACGATAAGACCTAGTATTCCATAGGAAACTGCAACATGCTACCCGCTGATCCCAAGCCAGGAGGCCTGCAAACCTTCAAATGAGACTCTAGAGCTCATTAAGCTCTAGGGCCTCATTTCAGCGCCCGACAGAGGGCCCATGACGTCGTCTGGCGGTCCAGACTAGGAAGCTAATGCTGTAATGAAGTCAACTTCGGATCCCCTCTTTCGAAATGCATTTGGCTCGCATGTATCCTGGAAACCGGGCTCAGAACGGATACCAGACATTCGGCCGGCACCTGCCGTCGCTGACATCAGTATTTGACGCTTCGAGCTGCGGCTGTGGCCGGGATGTTATGCTATGTCAGTTTCCGTTTCACAGATGGCGACGGCCGGTCGTCATGGGATTGTGACACCCATGTACCATGCAACCGAGTCACATATGAGGTGTGTCTGGGGTAGAGTGCGACGACCGGACCCCTCCCTTCGCGGTATGGTGCAATAGGTGATACTGGCCAGTGACAGACCGGGGCGTTGGCAGGGCCAGCCTCTTCCTCATGGCTCCCTGTCGCGCGTGCGGCTCGGCCCAGATGCGACTGAGCGGCAAGGCTGGTAAGATATAGCCGAGCGAGTGAGGGTGAACAGACACGCAGACGCTGGACGGCTATCCGTCACGGATGCCTGTAAATTATTTGAGGCACAGGTTTGAGAACGGCACGTGTCAGTGGCATTGCTGTTAAATCTGTTGCACAATTTATCGCCGTATTGCTACTAATCAGCCCGGCTAATACGCGGGCCTTAATGGCTGTTGGATTTGAGACCTTGTCGAATGAGGGAAGACATTTGGGATTGTGAAATGGTTATCGCACAAGCGAGGACAACACAACTGTTTGACTACCACTGCCAGGCGACACGAACTTGCCTACAATACGTGTATTGGTCTGTACAGCATATCTTTGAACCTTACGAAAAGGTCACCATACACGGCAAGAGATTTCTTCACGTTTTCTTGAGATCTCAAGCCAGTGCATACAATAATTTAAATAGCCTCTGCAATAGAGTTGTCCAAAATGCCCTCGGTTCCAATAATTTCAGTAAGAGCCACATCATATGATTGAATCGCATGACCCTAGGTTAGGATGAATACTAATCTTGAGAGCGCGGGGCCTCTAGAGCATACGGAAAACCCAAGCATCACGGACCAGACTCCATCATGTAGGGTGTAGGATCGCAAGATCAGTTGGGGGTCTCAGCCCTGGGTCAATCAAGCTAGGGTACCCCCAAATGCCAATTTCTCATCGGATTTGGGCTACTTTGTTTTGCTATCTTGAAGAAAAAAAGCATTAATTGCATAAATATTATGTTCCTTTTTCCCGTTTTCCATGAACTTAGCCTATCCGGGGACAAAATAATCAGGAAATGGTTAATCGAAAAACTACTACCGAACATGGAGAATCCACTTAGCGCCGAAACGACTTCTTCCCCTTTCGCTTCGCATTACGTCTAATTTCATCATTGTTCTTATGATATTTATATATGTGACTTCATATTTCTGTCGATCAAAACGGATTAAAAATGGTACGAAAAAAAATGCAAGCAACCATTATTATAACAAACTACACATTGCGATCAGTGCTAAATGACCAGTGTGATTATCGATTTCAGGAAACCTAAAATAGGATTGTTTATACTATTTCAATTAATCAAAGAGGACAGTCGCCACCAATACTAAAACATTCTTAGAAGAACCGCTAGAATATCGTCACCACTCATTAGAAATGTTGAACAGTCTTGCACCTACCTAGGTTGAACACGATTAGCATGCTGTACTCAGCATTTATGCAGCATTGCTCGCATTTTTCATGGGCTTGACTTCCAAAGTTGGGAGGCTGGTTGCCAAGTTGGGAAGGGGGGGGGGCGAGATTGAGCTACAAGTTGGGGGGAGTGGCTGAAACCCTCCCAACTGAATATAATCCTACACCCCTGCCATCATTTAATCTGGACGCGCCATCCCGGAACGTCCATTGGTTATGTACGAGCGAGGGCAAAATATAGTTCACGGAAGCTCCAATAGGGGGTTCCCTGGAGGCCTCAGATCAGGGGCGGATACAGAGAGCATTGGGTGCATGCTTCCCACATGGAAGGTGGCGCCCCTCCGGATTGAAAAGTCTCCCCTCCGGGAAAGCTCGAGTGCATTCTCCGCCAAGGAGATTTTTCAGCCAGAGGCGCCACTCGGAGAGGAATAGGCGCCCGTTGAAAGGGAAAGGCGCCCCCACTGAAAGGGAAAGGCGCCCCTGCAGTGTGTTAGAGTGCACACCCCAATCAGCAGATTTTTAACAGATAGCGCCCCCTCCAGATATATTCGCGGTGGCGCCCCTCCAGACATGTGCCTCCTCCAAGACAATTTATGGATTCACCCTCGACGTCTTGACGTTGGGTCTCTACGGAGCGATGGAGTCCTCCCACTGGAATAAAGTGGCGGCGCCGTCCCTGACAAACACTTTCAGATTCGTATATCGCCTGCTTGTTTACTCCCAGCAGTGTTGAAGCATTTCACACATGCGAATCGGATATGTAGGTCGGTCAATATGAACACAAGTACTGCACTGAGCCCAGCTCCGATGACATCATCCACGTATCGCCGCATTGGAACCTATATGATTGTCCACTACCCTACGACCTAACCCCAATGACGTCAGTCCGGGAAAATCTGGCAGCAGTGTTTCTTCATGCAGCATTTTAGCGATATTGGATCGGACTCCGCAGGCTGTCGCGTCGATGTTTTTAGACCCTTCCTGTTTGATACGGACCTGTCGCGTCGTGTGCATCATCATAGCGTCATTCTGAGTTGCGCGAGCAATGGCGTTGACGTAAGACGTCCGTCAAACTAGCGACAGATTCACATTGATATTGAGATTGATATTTGCCGGAAGGGCGGACTCTTCTGATTTCCTTCCAAATTTGCAGAGGTAGAACTCGACATACTGATCACCATGAGCATAAAACCTAAGAGGCGCGTTCATAAACAGCTGAGATATTCAAGGTCAAATATCAGAGTCCACGAGGTCTGACTCTCAAGATTCACTTCAAAATTGGTCCACAGATAGGGATCGATGCACTGATCATCGTGAGCATAAAAGCTAAGAGGGGCGTTCATAAACAGCTGAGATATTCAAGGTCAAAGGTGAGAGTCCATGAGGTCGGACTCTTCAGATTTCCTTCCATATTTGCACACCGGTAGAACTGGACGCCCTGATCATCATGAGCATGAAGCTAAGACGGGTGTTCATAAACAGCTGAGCTATTCAAGGTCAAACGTCAGACTACATGAGGTCGGAATCTTCAGATTCCATCCAAAATTGGTCCACAGATAGTGCGCGATGCACTGATCATCATGATAATTAAAGCTAAGAGGGGCGTTTATAACAGCTGAGCTACTCAAGGTCAAAGGTCAGACTCCATGAGATCGAACTCTTCAGATTTAATTCAAAATTGCTCCACAGATAGTGCTCGATGCACTATCTGTGCACCATCATGAGAGTAAAAGCTAAGAGGGGCGTTCATAAACAGCTGGATTATTCGGGTCAAAACTTCTTCCCGTGCGAATATGTAGCAATTATAATATGCACGAAACGAATCTGTATTCGTTATGTCAAACTAGTACGTATGTATGTATGTATGTATGTAATACGCCTTCTTGGTTGAATTCCTGATAATCAGGGTGCCGAGCTCTATCAGTATGCTCGTTTTCACGATGTTGCGCCGGTAAGAATCGAATATCAATCTAGCTTGACGTACAGATTGATATTCGTTTCGTGCGTATTATAAGTGCTGAATATTCGCACGGGAAGAAGTTTTGACCCGAATAATCCAGTTGTTTATGAACGCCCCTCTTAGCTTTTATGCTCACGATGATCAGTGCATCGCGCACTATCTGTGGACCAATTTTGAATGGAATCTGAAGAGTCCGACCTCATGGAGTCTGACGTTTGACCTTGAATAGCTCAGCTGTTTATGAACGCCCTTCTTAGCTTTTATGTTCATGATGATCAGTACGTCGAGTTCTACCCGCTGCGAATTTTGAAGGAAATCGGAAGAGTCCGCCCTTCCGGCCAATATCAATATCAATATCAATGTGAATCTGTCGCTAGTTTGACGGACGTAGACGTCGCAACATTCAGGGTCCAAGGCCATCAGCAGTTTGCGTCAGCATAGAAGGCTTTGTCTTACTCATAACATACTTGTGATCGCGCGACATTACGTCGGCATTGACTGTGGGCTGATTCCAGTGTAGCAACAGCTTGGCGTACGTTCGGCTCTTGGTGGACATACGGGCATCTATAATGCTATATTTTGTGCATGGCTAGGCTAAGAGAAATTTGCATCTTTTTGCATCGGCGCCGCCATTGGTTCTGGATGTTGAGGGTGTGTGTGTCAAAAACAGACACCACCTCACATGCACCATATCACAGATGCCATCTTGCAGATATCGCTGAGGATATGGAGATTGGCCATGACCGTAAGCAAAAATGCAGTTTTCGACGATTCTGTGACCTTTGGCCTGACCCCAGGTCACGAACGTCCAACCCGCAAGCATTTGACACACGATCGATCATTTCGTGAAGGTTTCATTAGGCGCCTTCAAGCGGTTTGTGAAGTCCTATGACAGAACAGTGTCTGTAACATGATATTTGTGAGCTATAAGTTCAATCTTTTCAATTATTCCTTGTACTGTCACGACGAGGTCCGTGAAACATATTAATGTGATGGTACAGCACATTATATTAACAGTGATTACACACACACTCATAAACACACACACACACACACACACACACACACACACACACACACACACATGCACGTACGCACACACGCACACACGCAAGCACGCACACACACAAATTACACTTAATTCACCTTTACAAGCCTTAGCATGTACACCACGGACCCATGATCGGAATATAGGTATTTGTTCTATTTATATTCCATCACACACACGTAATACAAGCATTTTTCCACGACTAGAACATATCTTTGCACATTTTAGAAGCCCTTTCATTTAACTCCGAGGTTGTAATGCACATAACCCAGCGTTGGATAAAACACGTACACTTCCAGACACTCGCGGACGCATTGTTGAACACATTTTAGACCGACACAATTTAATATTCCATAGCACTTGACAGTTAACTTTTTTTTTCACCTGGGACACTACCGAAACTGCCATTTATTTATCAATTTGCTCTCCGGCCCTGGCCAACGATTTTGATTTGACCATAGATACCGACATTCATGATAGCGATCGCTAACCCATCAAATCAATACCCACGTTTTCAACAACTGCCTATGCTACACCAAGTTTTATCCCTCACTGGAAACTTACGAAGGGCGACTGGACCACACTCCAGGAACTTTCGCATTTACAATATAACCCGGACATTTCTCCTGTACAAAACATTCACTTAATTACCAACACACTTTTACAAGCAGCGTCTGTGACAATTCCACCGACAAAAGCCTTCACAAATCGAACCGTAGAAATTCCACAACATTTTGAATGCATTAAATCATCAATACAACAGAGCATTCAACATTTTTGGAACAAAATCTGGACAGAAAATACTAGCAATATACAATTACGACTCATCATACCTGTTGTTGAATTATGGATATCTTATTAAAACAAACCGATATGTAAGGTCCTATCGCGGTTCCGGAGCCGTGCATTTCTAACCCGTCGATATATTTAGACTGCTTCACCTCGGCCTTCATTCATGCCCATCATGCCATTGCATGATGTGCAATGTAAGTTCAGGTTTAACACTCATCTTACAGCTACACATATTCTACTTCATTGTCAGATGTACCACGGCCCTTGGAAAACACTGATATTTGCCGTACACACAAACTTCCTTTTTCTCTGCCCACACTATTGGGGACGATCATCCATTTCTCATCAAACTACGGTTCATTTTTATCCGCAGCACAGGCTTGTTTCAAGATTTGTATATTGAATTATACAACATAGCACCATTAGTTGCTCAGGTATGGCACGAAATGGCCTCAGGAGGCCGAAGTGCCTATTTTAATAAAGAAAACAAACAAACAATAAATAGCTACGTTACGTTTTCAGACCTTGCGAACGGCTTCAGTGGGTAGCGGCGGTACCGGCGGTGACGCGCGTCACTGCCGCGGAATCCTGTCTCTCTTCCTCCAACCTACCGGAGGTTGACCACATTTATTTATTTCTTTATTTATTTAATTATTTCACGATGCATGCCCTCCACGTGCAGTGACTGTTATGGACAGTCTGGGTATAACTCACAGATATTTACAAAGAAAGGATATATTTGTGGTCAATAGTGGGAGCAGATGCGCAACAAACATTCATACACCAACATAGTACAATACTCATATCACTATCTGCACTACACACACCGTGCTTGCAACACGAGCTATAAACGAGTAGTTTATAGAAGTGATAGGAAAGCGATGGCCTCAAGGTGAGTTCATAGTGTGCACACATCCATTGTGTAAGTTTTTTTGGGTGACTAGTGTTGTTCGCGGAGATAAGCTAGTGCATGTTTCTTGAAGTTAGACAGCCTCGATGTTTTTGTTTCAGTAGGAAGTTTGTTATTGTGGAAGACAGACGAGTAGATAAATCTCCTGCGGCCCGCCTCTCTGTGTATGGCTGGCAGGTGCAGGTGGTCGTCTGCACGTGTATGACGGTTTCGCAGGGTAGAGTTTGCAGTGATTTGACCGGAAATGTGCGTTGGCTCACCCGTCAGAATGATCTTGTGGAGCAAATAGGGCTGTGAAATAGATGCAGATCAGCTGCGGTGAGGAGACCCAACTCGTGACGGGCATCGGAAATATGATCAAATTTCCGTAGACCTGACACGACTCTAGTGGCGAAGTTAATGATCTTGTGGATGTTTGCTGCCGATCCGTTCCCATAAGCAGATATGCAGTGGCGGATATTGGCTATAACTAGGCTACTGACTATAGTGAAGAGGGTGCTGGTGGGCAGATGGTGACGCAGATGGCTCACTGAGCCATCTGCGCACGTCACTCAGTCCGCAGACGACACCCAGGTCCTCATCTCCGGTCGCAAATCTGATCTCCCAAATCTGATAAGTCAGATGGAGACATGTCTGAACCAACTCTCCGACTACTTCTTGGATAACGGTTTGAAGGTAAACCCGACCAAAACTCAGCTTCTCACGTTCGGATCGCGTCAAAATCTTTGCAATATTACCCCGATGCGAGTGTGCGTTAGGGACGCCTTAATAGATGAGAGCCATTCGAGTAGGAACCTTGGGTGACATTTGATCCCATGTCGTGGGATTCCCACATAGCTGTTGTGGTCCACAAGTGCACTGGATTCCTTCTGGCCCTGAGCCAACGGCTCAGGGCGCGATAGCCGGCAACTGGGAGGTGTGTGTTCAGGCATGTTTGCCTGGCGTTTGACCTCTGCTGATACTTTAGGTCCGACACTAACAAAGTATTGATTTAGCTGTTCCGGTAAGACCTGAGGTTGAACTCTGTGAGAGCCTTTTTGGTGTCGATAATGGGCTTGATAGCACGCCACGCAGCTGATGGGCCTTTCTGAGCTATCTTTCCGCTAATGTCGTCCGTGCAGTCAGCTCTAAGAGCTGAGCGAACTTATCTGTTAAGTACTTTGTATGTGTTTCTATCTTGTAAGTGCAAAGCTACATTTCGCCGATGCATGAACTGTTTGGTAGTTTCGCTAACATGTGGTGCTGTTGGGTTCCGAATTTTGATGTTTCTGAGTGGCAGGTGCTCGTCGAGAATAGGTGTCAGCAATCACCCTAAAATGCTTTCGAAGTCAATTTTTTAAAAGTCATTTTGAGTCTCAAAAGTATTCTTAAATAAAAAGTGAAGCCACTTTCGAGTCATATTCATTGAGGGCTTTCCGATGATATCCGGTTGCTTTCGTGCACCGCTCAGTTTGGAAGTTAGACGTGGGTCTTTATAACAATCCCTTGAGACGGAGGATCCCTTGAGACGGGGTGTGGGGATCTGACTGAAGAGACGGGACTGGCCGGCGGGCTAAGGTGTGAACGATTCTGCATTATCATGTTTGCTATGTTGGTTGGTATGTAAGTCGTTAAAAAAATGTGTGTTGTAACTTGGCATATGGCGTCTTGTCTCCCGGCTCATGTTTTACAAGATTATATCCGGGCAGGGCCGAATTTGAACCAAAATTGCGAGAAAATGGGCGGTTGTTACCCGCTTCTACCCATGGCGCACCGTAGGGGGTGGAAGGGGCAACTGCCCCCTGAAAAGTAATGAGCCCCTTGCGTGTTCCAGACACTGTCCGAAGGGCCTATCGGGGCGCCGAAAATTATCGCAATGGCCCCGAAAAACCGCACCACGGTCCCGAAAAAAAATCGTAGTGCGCTCCTAAAAAAAAATAGTGCCAGGGCTTCGAACATAAAAATCACGCCGGGGCCTTGAAGGATGGCGTCCAACAACCCAAATAAGCATACCGGTGAGCTGCACCCCCTGACCCAAATCCTGCCGGTACTAGTATACTGCCCCATACCCAACCACCCAGTCTAAATGGCTACCAATGAATAGCCTCCTGTTTTGTCGAAGAGCTCATTCTGGCGGCCTTCTGACGCGGATATTTAGCTGTTTTACCCTGTAGGGGCCAGTGACAATTTGCGCTCGGGCTCCATATAAAGATTCCGACCCTAAAAGCGCACTGTGGCGCCCATGAACAGGCAATGAGCCCTAAGCACGCGCCAGGTCTCGTGCTAAATAGTCATTGAAGGGCACCGACTCGCCCTTTAGTCCTTCTGGGCACCGGGGCCGCCAGGCATGCTGAAGGCCCTCTGTATAATGCATTGGTGGACCTAGCTGTGATTGCTTCCAAAACATTATGGGCCTCTATAGCGTGTTGGAAGGCCTAAGGCGCTTTGGGGCCACTAAAGCACGTTGGGCCCCGAATGGCGTGTTTGGGACTCAGCTAAAGCGTGTTAGAGTAAAGCATGAAAGGACTCCAAAAGCAAAATTGTAGCTCCTGAGGCACATTGTGTGCCCCTCATGCTTGTCATGATGCTTTTAAAGCGTGTTGAAGGCTCCTAAAGAGCGTTCGGGACACTAGAGCGTGTTGGAGTTCCAACCGGACCCGTTGTACTTTTGCAAATCAACGACGGTAGTTTTGTGACCTCAGTGCAATTTTTGGGAGCTTCGGCGCGATTTTCAGACCTCTGTGCGAATTTTCGTAGCTCCGCGGTTTATCTCGGGCTCTCAGCAGGAATGTTTGGGGACCTGATGCGAATTTTGAGCCCGAACGCGATTTTGGGGTCCCGGTGCTATTTTCTGGGCGGTGGTACGACTTTTTGGCCTCGGCGCGTATTTTCGGGGCCCGCTCTCTTTATTCTGAGTCGGAATCGAAAATTTTGGGATCCAAGCAGGGTTTTTTTGGGCCCCGACGCAATTCTTCCGAATACCAACGCGATTCTTGGGAGCCCACCACCTCTCAGGGCCACAATTGTGATTGGTCCACAAGGAGCAAAGAAAGCTAAATTTCGAGTCTGACGAGTCGACAGACACCGACGAGGACTGGCAAGAGATGGTGGCCGTGGACTTGTGGGAGGTCTGGGTGCAGGCTGGGCAGGCCCTGGGCTTGTTGGAGGTTTGTGTGGAGGCTGGGATGGCCGTGGGCTTGTGGGAGGTTTGTGTGGATGCTGTGGTGGCCTTGGTTTGGGTCGGCCGGATGGTTTGGGCAGGGACCGAGGGCCCTGAAGAGGAAGTGGTTAGAAGGCGGCAGGGTGACTGGGAGGACCCTGGCCGGTTGGAGGCGGTGGAGCGAAGGGCTACGGCCAGGTCCCGTGGGGGATGGGTGGGTACCGGTGGGGGATGGGATGGAGACCGTGTTCCGGTCTGAGGGATGTTGGGGATGGGATGGTGCGGGGTGGATGTGGGAGGCCGTGCCAGATGAGGGGTGTGGTGGGTGTAGACCGGGTCTGGGGTGGGTGGAAGGGGAGGGGACCCGGTCCGCGGTGGAGAGGGTGTGCGAGGAGGCCGGGTCCGAGGTGGAGGGAATGTGGGAAAAGGCCGGGCCTGAAGTGGAGTGAGTGTGGGAGGAGGCCGGCTCCGAGTGGGGTAGCGTGTGAAGGAGTAGTTGGCGGTAAGGTCGAGGGGCGGTGGGGGATCGGTGGGGCGGTAGAGCCGAGGACCGGTGGGGCGTTGGAGTCGAGGGTCGGAGGTGCCGGGCTACGGGAGCCGGCTGCTGATGGAATGGTAGGGCGGGTGGGCTTAGCTAGGGCGGCTAGTGTTGGAGTGGGCGTTGGTTTAGGTATTGAGTAGTGCGCCCGGCGGTAGGTGCGATGTGGGAGGGTGCGGTTGTGCAGGTGGTGGAGGTGGTGTTGCGTAAGTGTTGTCGTGCTGCTGTATGTGGCAGCACGACAACACTTACGCATCAGCAGCATCTCCACTCTGCCAAGCTGAGTGGAGATGCTGCCGAGTGGCAAGTTATCCAACTCTGGGGTGTAAATGTAGCCCCGGCTGGTATTCAGTCTACGATGTAGCGTGAAGGAGCAGCGCCGATTGTCGAAGGCGTGTGTGTCCAGAAGCGTTTATGTGTCAGCGGTGCTCTGCGTTTGAACTATGATGTGGGTCGTGTATCTGTTGATCGTGAAGTGTGTTGATTTAAGAATGTGGTGGAGTGTCCGCTCGAGAATAAAAGGCGACTCTCGCGTGATGATGTGACCTGGCTCTGTGTAGGTGCCTACTAGGTAGGCGCCTTTTGTGGTGCGAGCGGTGGGCACCGTTGTGGGTGACATGGCCTTTATGGGTCGGACCCGCCCTCCCACGCAAAATGTCCCTCATGACTGAAAACATAGCCTGATTCATTGCACCCGTGGATGGAGCTTTCGAGAGCCCGTGGATCGAGCTTCCCAAGAAAGTTGGCTCGTCACCGTTAGGTTTCCTCCGAGGGGTAAAGGTTAGTTGGGAGACAGAGAGAAATTGGGAATTTTGTCTGGGAGGTTTTCCTTCTAGAGTCGCAGGAGTGCTCGTTTAGGGTGCCGGGAGCTCTTGCTGTCTTCGAGTCTTCGCTGCTTCTGTCGCTACAGGTTTGTCTTTTTTCTCAAACCTTGGATCTTCCTGGACCTCTTCGTACTTGCTGACTGCTGGGCTGTGAAATTGAAATAGAACAAGCAATCCTATTTTAGGTTTTCTGAAATTGAAAATCACACTGCTCATTTAGTACCGATCGCAATGTTTAGTTTGCTGTGATGGTTACATGTTGTTTTCTTTCGTACTGTTTTTAATCCGGTTTGATGAATGGAAATTCGAAGCAACACGTATAAATAGCACACAAATAATGATGAAACTAAACATAATCCGGAGCGAGAGGGTGAAGAAGTCGTTTGGCACTGAAAGGTTCTCCATATTCGAAAGTAGTTTTTCTATTAACATTTCCTGATTTGTTTTGCCCCGGGTCGGCTAGGCTCAATGAAAACTGGAAAAATTTAATATGATATATGAAATTACTGTTTTGTTTTCAAGCTGGCAAAATAAGATGGCCCAAATCCAGGGAGAAATTGGTGTTTGGGGGTACCCTATGTCGATCGACCCAGAACTGAGTACCCACCAACTGATCTAGCAATCCTGCTCCCCGGACGTCTCGTGAAAATGGATATAGCGACCAGGTCAATCATAAAGGTAAAAAATGTCATAGTGTGATGGGGACAGTCATAGCTCACCAGCTAAGGCACATCAATCCTTGTAGTCGTCATTGTCAGGAAGCTGACCACCGTGCGCAACTTTTCATTCTAGGACATTTTTGACCTTCATGATTGACCTTGACCTGCTGCAATGTGCGATGAAAAGATGCACACCGCCAGGTGCTGTCCGTCAATACCTACCCTTTTTGTGCGCATATATTCCATATGTCGGGAGGCGCAACCGTTCCCGTAGTTTTGAATGCATTCTGACCTTTGTAATTGACCTTGACTTAATGAAATATCCAACTGAAAGTTGTGCATTGCGATCACCTCTTCCTTAAGTAACAATTTAGTAGTGTGCATATCATCGCTCATGAGCTAGAACTGTCCCCGTCGTTTTAAGTCAACTTTGACCTTGACAGCTGACCCTGAGAGAAGTAAATCTACGATTAAAAGTTGCGCGATGTAATGGGCTGTCTGGAAATAGGGACTGCATGTATGTTCGCGCGTTCATTCTGAAGTTACAGCTGTCCCGCTGGTTCACCTTGACATTTTATTCTGTCGAGGTCAAACGGTTGCAGTTAATGAAAAGCGAAGTTCAGATTCGTAAACAGCGAGGTCAGTTTGACCATGGACGATAATTTGGGTACAATCGGTGGTGTGTGCTGAATGCGAATATGAATACGTGTGCCAACTTTACGGACGTCCAGAATGGCCAGTGCTTCAGTGGAGTAGATGTGAAAGCTATCCGGTAGACGCTTGGGAAGCCCAAGTCCTGGTCCAGACATGGCGATCGGCATCTCTGTGCTCTCTATCCTATATGTGCTGTCTTATATGGCAATATTTTGTTGGGTTTGATTCACGACGCACTTTATGCAATTGCAAATCGGCGCCGCCCACACTTTCGCAGGTGGGCCGCGGGATTGGGAAGTATCCGAGCGGTGCGAGAGTCGAACTCGGGACCTTTTGATCCAGAGTTCGACACTCTAACCACTCGGCCATCCTCGCCCCATGAAAAAAAAATATATATCCCGCCATCCCTCTGGTTGGAACTTGCCTGCAAATTGGCAAAATAGTCATTATAGTACAAGTTATGGATAGCACAAAAGAAGATATTTTATCACATGCGGCGAAAAATATGCTAGGAAAAAATGTCCTCCGTCGTGTCGATTTTGCAGCAGGACCTCGAGAACGTTTAGTAAAGGTTCTATAATGCCCACTTTTTTCCCGATGGACGATCTCAGTAATTGGGAAGTGGATGTCGACGAAAGGTGCTTTTAATATATGTCTTTTAATTAATGTAGTGGTTTTGACCTACAACCGTATTTTTATGTTCCGTCAAATGTCTTTAAATCGTCCCAAATGGCGTTGAAACGCGGTAATCACAATAGAAAATACCCGATGGACGATCGCAGTACCTACTTTACCGTTGAAATACTTCAGAGACATATTACTCTACCGATTTTCGTGAAAATGGCTCTAAAATAAACTCCGACATTGATTTTGAGCCCGTTGAGTCATTTCCAAAGGCAGATTCCATTCAGCAATTTCCAGATTCCACACCCTCCCAGAGCCAGCTGAGGGACGCGGGCTCTGGAGCATTCCGGAGTGGAGACATTTCCTGCGCACATGCTACATTTAACCAGTGCTCTGATTTGCTGATACGTCAATTCATGACGTCATTTATAATTTTAGTTCATAATAATTGTATCTTTGTGTATTTTATTACGTCATGATGACGTTCTATTCTGCAGTCTGCTGAAAGAAACCGCGCCTTGAATCCACCGGTACCACACATGGTTTGTCATTCGGTCGCGCGTCCTGCCGGTGCTTGGTGCTAGTTTTTGGACCGATATTTTGTGTGTAATTCCAATTTCAGAACCATGTCTGCCATAACAATGCTTAATCCGAAAGCTGAGGTAGCCCGCGCTGCGCAGGCTCTTGCCATCAACATCTCAGCAGCCAAGGGAATTCAGGATGTATTAAAAACCAACTTGGGGCCAAAGGGCACTATGAAGATGTAAGTTTTGCGGTGTGTTGCATCTTTGTACACAAATCGTCAAAAAGATGCAACATTATGCTTTTACTTGTGCTACTCCTTGCCTTTCATTGAGCAAGCTTTCCAACAAGCCTAGATGGGCTTGGGGAGATTGTTTGGGCTTTAGTCTTGTCATGCATTTTTGTATTGATTCGATATGAAAGGTGTGTATGTAGAAAAGGCACTTGCCTTAAGCCCCTTTATTTTCATATGTCATGCTTTTTTGGCATTTGGTTATTGTATTAAATCTACCTGTTGCAGATTTTTACACTCATGGTGCATTTTGGTGCTGCTTTTTTCTGAGAATGCTGCTTTTTTCTGAGAATGGTTTGCTTCATCAGGCTGTTTGCCATTCTTTGCAGTCTTGGTACTGGGAAAACATTGATTAATGTGAACATAATGTTTCCACTCATTTCCTCTACACATGCATACTTTTCAGTTGGAGGCAAATTAACACCCAAAAATTGGCTTGAAGTTGGGTAATAAAGCATAAAAAGTAGGTGGTGCATAACGACCATACCCCATTCTATTGCATTTGAGATTGGTGAAGCAATAAGGATCTTTCCAGTTGGCATGCTCTGCATTGCATATTCTGGTCGATGCCATCTGGGCAATTGGCACAGTTGGTTAATGCTTCTGCTTTTTGTACCTGTGGCTGGGGTTCAAATTCTGGTGTGGTTTTGAACTTTTTGCTAGCATCAGCTGAGCAGCAACTTCACTATCATATAAGTTGCTTGATGTACTAATATTTATATATGAAAGTAAGGAGGGGAAATTCTCAATTAAAGCCCAGTCATGCAATGAATGTCCATCTGGACCATCTGGAATTGTCATGGTGGAACTTTGTCTCTGAAGGGGTTGTTGTTTTTGCCAATCAGCCAAGCATCTAGGCAACTTGGCCAATGTCCTTGAGAAAGAGCATTGCTCGTATCTGGTCTGTCCAGATATGTTCCAAGCAAATTCCATGGGTCATTCTGAGAGGTTGCAGGGTTGTACATTCATTCATACATTTATCTGGAGGGGTGTTTCTGGCTGAAAAATTTGAGGGAGCATTCAAGCACACTAAAGGGCAGACTTCTTTCAAGGAGCACCTCTGGCCAAAAACCTGAAAGGACACTGGGGACACATGCTCCCAGTGCCACTTGTATCTGACCATGTTCCAGAATCAATTGAAAGGGATATTGATGAACTGGAGCCACTGAGACAGTTCCATGATAGCTTCATGCTGCCCTAACTTATACAGTAAAACCTCTCACTTTCTACCAGCATTCAACTTTTGGTATCCCCAAGTCCAAGTGAGCCATATACCTATCTCACAGTGATGGTATGTGATGCCATGCAAACATTTCATCAATATCTGGTTGTTTATTTCAACAGCTAGGTTCTGCACACACTACATTCTGTTACATTTCAAGAGCAAGCAACTCTACTGTAGGAAGTGCAGAAGATTCCCAGTCAACACACCTCTCAAATAAAGCCCACTGGGTGTGGGGGTTCTGGCCCCCTAAAATTTCTGAAACTAGAAGCACATAATTTTTAGGAATTATGTCCAGTGAACTTGCTGCAGTATACACTTCATGACCATAGGTTATTGCCTTCAGGGTCAAATATAGTCACAATCTGCATTCACGGCACCACAGCCAGCATTCCCAAGTGGGTCAAAAATTGGTCCCATAGACTATACATATGTGCAGTTGCTATATACAGTAGTACAGACCATGCATATTGTTGCTACGGTCTGCAGTACAGACCATAAGTATGCTCATTATGGCCAGCATAAAAAGTAATGTTCAAAATTAATAAAAATATGAAGGATAATCTAACCTAGCCTAGTCTAACCTCCCATACCAGAAAGTGGTTTTTATTTGAAATTTCCACAATTTATTGCTTTAAAAATTCAGGTCAACAAAATCCTAGCCTAACCTAAGAAATGTTTTTGAAGGATTCTCCCCTCCCCAAAAAAGGATTTTTAAATGCATATTTTCTACTTAAAAACCTACCCTGATCTGATCTAATATAGTGTGCACGAATGATCAACTCTGGTTGAAGCACCCTAAAGCCCAAATAACTAACTAATCTAATATAGCCGGCCAAGTCTGACCGCTGTTTGCCTTATGGAGGTAAAATTTTACGTGTGGTTCACCTCATCAAGCTGTCTGCCAGACTTTACAGTCTGACTGGTCACTAGTGATGAAAGACCTGTCAGAGCTCTCCTAAACCCAAATGGCTGAGTGAAGTATCCATGCCTGATGTTTCTCTGATTTGTTGAACAGTTCACAGTTCAGCAAGACATTTAACCCTCCTCCCAGTTGATTCAACATTAAAACCTGCCAAAAAATGGTCAGTTACCCACTTGATTCCACATTAACTCTGTTCACACACAACTTGTCATCTAGCTCAGAATGATGACAATGCCCAAATAGCCATGTTTTCTTTTGTGACAAACAAGAAATTCAACACCTATGAATTCAATGCTCTTCTTTCACATTCATAATGGGTCAAGATTTGTTCTAGGATCAATGTGGCATGTGTAGAAAACAATTTATGAACAATTTCTGGACATGCACACACATTTTTTTTTGTAAATATGCAATGTTTTGAGTTTGATTAAGACATTTGTCTTTCTAGTGGTAAAGCACACTGAGAAATGCTGTTTCAAGTAAACTTAGCCCCATACATGGTGCTTACCTTAGCCAGAATCTTCAATTTTAACCTTAATAGGATGCAAACCAAATAAGTCAGGAAAATGCAAAAATTGTTCTGGTGCATTTTGTTGCAGTGATTAAATAATGGTCCTTCATTAGGTGTGAAATTTCAAAATGAGCATAGTAGGATGGCAAAATTTGTCATGGAAGCAATATCGTTGAACACATACTTCCAACACTATTTTGATTGAACAGACTACTCATATGTGTACCTTTTCACTTGTTGCCAAATACCTAATTCAGGGATATCTATTTTAATGATAATGCCTATGCTTACCAACTGATAATGTATGACAGACCAAATCATAGGTCCAAGGCTTGAGTTGTGATAATGTATGACAGACCAAATCATAGGTCCTTGGCCAAATCTTGGCTGGTGTTGTGTTAGGAGATATTTATGTATCATGATCCACAATGGTGAGCATAAGCATGATACTTAGCAATAAGATGATGCTAGAAATTAGATATGAAGACATAACTCATCAAGATGCATGACGTCAATACTTCTTTGGAATGGATGTTGATTCAGTGTTCATAAAGTGGTATATTTCACCTTATTTCACTAACAATTTATCACTGTTTCGTTGCATCTCTAAAGATGACCAAACAATGCAAGTTTCATTCAAATATCTTTGCTTGTTGAAGCATGTCTGGTTGAACTTTTTAGAGGTGACCTCACCTGACCGTGATTAAATTGGTGACCGTGGATGACCTGACCTCAACATTTTCCCACATGTCATTGATGTGGGAAAAGGTATTCCAAATTTTCGGCGTATTTTGCACTATCTGCAGAAAACCTCAAAGGGGTGGGTGTAAAAAGACAGGCCCAGATGGCATGGGTTAAGACCAGGTTATGTGATCATTCACTCCCAAATGCATACATTTCAATTCCGGTGGCGATTGTATGCTTCTCGGTTGCCAACAAACTATCAGATCACAATTGAATATTATATCACACTTAAAAGCAACACTTGAAAATTGATATGCACATCCTGTGCAAAGATAGTTGTTGAAATCCATTGGTAAATATAGGAACTGTGAGGGTGCAAGGGAGGGGGCAGAATCCATCCACCCCACCCGTTTCTGACGATATCTGACATATGGGCGCTGTATGACCAACGTAGTCGATGCGCCCCTAAGCCCAAATAACCAACCGACGATATCTGACATATGGCCTGGGATATTGTAATGCAATCTTGGGATGGCGTTCAGAATTGATCAGTGCTTCATATACATTTTAAAAAAATATGCTGGTAGGCACAGACAGTGCGGGAGTGCAGTCGACCCACCGACCTCTGGCCGCCCAGCGTTCATGGCCGCAAATGTTTCCTCGGTGTGGTGGAGAGGCGGCCGATCTCGACCTCATGTGACCCAGGGTCATGAAATTTATTTTGCAGGAAGTTCACCACAGTCATATTTACCCTCAAAATTGTGTGTGTTTAGCTTCAATAGTTTCCAAGATCTTTGAGAGCGAGTTCGCCCTCCCCCCCCTTCCGGGCCGCGTTATGCCAGAGGCCCTCCGGCACGCATAGTGAACTCGCTGCAGTATAAATTGCATGACACTATATTAATACCTTCAGGGTCAAATGAGGTCGACACCGATCGGCGCCCCTCGGCGCCAACGAAGCCTTGCTGACCTTGAACGCTCAACGGTCGGTCGATCGATCGTTCGACTGCACTCCCACAGTTCCTGTGGGATTTCTCAAATCGATAATCACACTGCTCATTTAGTACTGATCGCACCGTGGAGCTTGCTGTGATGGTTAAATGTTGTTTCCTTTTGTAGTGTTTTTAAACCATTGGGAAGTTACCACTTCCCCATTTGGCGGCATTATCAGGGCAGTCCTATTCTGGGGTTGCGACCACAGTGATTGAATTTGAAAAATGCTGACTGGAAGAGGCTTGAAGATTGACTACAGCTGGTGTTCTTTGTGCATTATGATGAGCCACCAGTTTCAATGGAAACATTTACATAGCCCCTCCTAGAATGTGCAACTGAGAGTATCTCTAAGACCTCCGATTCTCCTTGGCATGCCCCAATCCCATGGTGGACACAAGAGTGCCAGGATGCTCTTTGAGCTGGACGACGTGCTTTTAAGGCATTTATTCGCAAAGCACCGCCTCAAACTTACTTGAGTTAAACGTGCTCGGGCTTTCGCCGCCGCACGATACAGGAAGCAAAACGAACCTCTTGGCGCGAATATGCCAACTGTTTGAATCGTGCCACACCTCACTGGCTATTTGTTATTGGTTATTGGTTTATTACTGGGTATATATGGCTTTGGTTATTGGCGACTGGCGATTGTCTCACCCAGTGGATGTGGCCAATGAAATCGGAACAGCACTTTCTGAGATAAGTCGGCCAGGAACTTCAGACCCAAGCCTCGCTCGCCATCAAGCCCACTGTGAGATGTCTTTGATTAACTTCTCTACACTGCAGTATCTTTCATACAACTGCCTGTTTACTCGATCAGAGCTAATATCTGCCATTTCCTCACCTGGGTGTGTCACTGAGGCAGTGTTAAAATATTGGTTTTTCATTAGATGTGAGATGTCGAAACGGGCACAGCACGATGTCGAAATTTGCCATGGACTTGGTGTCATTTAGAATGCTTCTGAGGTCTTTAAGACTAAAATTTGAGCCCATGGTGTAGGTACTTATGACTGGACTTTTATCATTTGTTTTGATATTCATAATTTAAGAACAGCTATATTCTGGATAGAGAGAATAATAACCATGCTATAAACTGGTCTTGTATGCCATATCACATTATAGGTCATCTCTTTACCTGAAATTGCATTGCAAAATGTTTGTGTATCACCATTCCTTATCAAGAGCATGCACATGCTATTTATCAATGAGATAATGTTATAAAGGAGACATGAATACTGCATAAGCATTCATCAAGGAGCAGGATGCCGATACTTCTTGGAGAAGGATGTTGATTGAGTGTTCAGAAAGTAGTATATTCCACCCTATTTCACGAATAATTTATCATTGCACTGAGGGCCCAGATGGGGCACATAACGACTTTCTAAGGCATCCGCCATCGGAGGTGACCACAGTGCTTTTGCGTGCATTTAATCATGTATGGGAGTTGGAGCTATTCCCTCCATTGTGGGGGGATGCTACGGTTATCCTGCTACTTAAACCTGGGAAAAGTGGCACCGACCCTTCAAGCTATCGTCCCATCTCCTTGACGTCTGCCCTATGCAAATTACTTGAGAAGATGGTAAATGTTCGTCTTTTATCGTTTTTGGAAATACATGACTGCAAATTACCGATGCGACTTTCGTAAAAAGCACCATTGACCATATAGTGTCCCTGGACACAGGTGAGGATGGCTTTCTAGAGAAAAAAAAACACCATCTAGGTGCTGTTTTCTTTCACATCGAGAATGCATACGACATAACTTGGCATCACGGAATTCTCCTGAAACTTTTAAAGAAGGGAATACGCGGCCATGTGGGTACCTTTTTGCATAATTTTCTAAAGGAGACTATTTCGCATATGCGTTGGCAACTACTTCTCCCAATGGTTTGTTCAGGAGAACTGCATCACACAGGGAATCATTCTCAGTGTACCCATATTCGTCATCATGATTGACGATATTTGTGACGCCATCCCGTGTAATATTGGGCGTACGCTGTTCGTGGATGCGTTTACCATTTGGTCCTGTGCCTCACGAACCCCACTACTGCAAAGGCAGTTCCAATTAGCAATTGGGTGCCTGGAAAAGTTGGCAAATAACAATGGGTTTTCGTTTTCAACAACGAAGACAGTCGCCATCCGTTTTAGTCGTCGATCTTATCAGGATATGGAACTTACACTCCATGAAAGGAATGTACCGGTTCAGCCGGTGGCGCGGTTCCAAGGAATATAATTTGACCGACGCCTTACATACAGACACCACCTCACAACATTATGGGAAGTATTTTACAGTATTAAAATAATGATTTCTCGTTAGGTGTGGGATGTCGAAACTAGTACAGCAGGATGTCGAAATCGCTATGGAAATAATGCTGTTTAAAATATTTAGGTCCTTGAAGCCTAGTTTTGGGACAATTGCATAGTACCATATAACTACCCATTTTGTGTGTATTGAGAGGTATCTAATTTGGAGATACCGATATCAATGATAGCGATGAAAATGACTATGTTATAAACTGGTATTGTATAACAGCGCATTATAGGCAATCCCTTTGCATGAAATTGCACTACTGGAATTTCCATTGACCTCTATATATCTTTATATATTTATATTTATATTTGGATAGATCTATAGATAATATATAGATATAGATAGAGTAATAGAGGTCAATGGGAATTTCGTTATCACGATCCCGGATCCGTTATGATGAGCATAAGTATGATACATATATACGGGATAGTGTTAGAAACGATGCATGAACGATGCAAGCACGCACCAAGAACCACGATGTCGATAATTATTTGGGAAGGATGTCGACTGTGTTCAGTAAGTGGTATATTCCACCCTATTTCACGAATAATCTATCACTGGTGTTTTAGCACACTGAACATCTTGAAATGTGTGGCTTGTACCACCTATGGTGCAGATCGGGAAACGCTTATGCTACTAGTTCACTTGTACGCTCGAAGCTCGACTACGCCTGTTTTATCTATGACGATACCGCTGCAACAATATCATATCATGTCATTTTATCCGACTCGTTGAGCAGCTTTCTGGCACTTGGGAGTTTTAATTCCACTGACCCTTTAGTATATGATATCTTACGCCGCCTTACTATATTAGATCATGGAGGGAAAATCGTCCACTTCTGTTGTATTCCTAGCCACATAGGTATCGCAGGCAATGAACAAGCCGATAATGCTGCTAGGAGAGCGGCACATGCTCCCTTGCGGAGAGCATTCCCAATCCCTGCCAGGGACTACAGTTCAGGTATCTTAGCTTTTCTAGCAAGTAAATGGCAAGCGAATTGGGACGAGCTTGTTTCCAATAAACTACGGACAATAAAGCCATCTCTGGGTCGATGGCTGTCATGCTCGCGTAGCACAAGGCGAGACGAGGTGACGCTGTGCCGTCTACGAATAGGAAACACTTACGCCACCCATGGCTACTTACTCAATGGTGAGAATAATCCACTGTGTCCTAGGTGTGGTGCAGTGCTGACAGTTAGCCACGTTCTAATGTCATGCCCGAGGCTATGCCTGGAGCGTCAACGCCATTTCGGGAGTGACCAGGCTCATTCCCTCCTAGCAGTATTAGGTGATAAATCACAGGTCGTTGAATCCGGAAAGCTCTTTACCTTCCTGTCTGAGGTGCGATTTTACTCTATCTACCCGGGGCGGTAGCACTGAGCTACACTGGGAGGGACTCGCGCAGTACTGGAACATAGTTATAGCAACGCGTTGAATAAGTAACTAGTTATGGGCGCCAAATGACCCTGCAGTCGGCGCGCCCTTAAACCCAAATAATAAATCAATCAAATAATCAAAACCGCTGCAACAAACAAGCATAAACTCGACACTATCCATCACCCCGCCATCCGAATTGCAACTGGAGCATTTCGCATGCACCCACTATGAGCCTTTTAGCAGAAGCACATGTCCCACCTCTATGTCTGCACAGAGAAAGGCTCGGAATGTAATACGTCTGCAAGCTTCCCCAGTTTCCTGATCACCCCACTTGCTGGTTTGTTTTTTTCCGCCAACTACCTTCCATTTTTCCAAGGGAACGATATTTGAGTGCTGACCCGTTTGGTGCACGCATTCGAAAGCTCCTCCGAGAAAGTCGAGCAACACTCCTAGGATTCCTGGAAGCCCAGGACATGGACACACCACCATGGGGGCTGATCGTACCGGAGGTGGATGTGTCTCTCGCGAAAACGAGAAAAATCGATGAGGCTCCAGGAGAGTCGCTCGGTGGCACTCCAACACATCGCATCATTCCAGGAATGGGTGGCAACCTATACAGATGGGTTTCGAATGGATGATGGAGTGGGTAGTGCTTTTGTTTGTGGATCCGCCGTCCAATCGCTTTCCCTCCCGACGTACTCATATGTGTACTCATCAGACCATGTCGCCATTTTGAGAGCTCTGTGTTATATCGAAGTGTCAGGAGGTGATGGACACGTTATATTCACAGACTCTTTAATCAGTCTGTTGGCGCTGGAAACATTTTATCCATCCATCCCCATTTTACTAAATATTTTGAACCGTTCTACTGCTGTACGCCGCTTGTCTAGCTATGCGACAATTTCTGGAAGCGAGTTGGCGGATGCTGCGGCGAAGCGAGCAGCGCATGTTCCGTGTACTCAGTCTCTGCCACTTCCCACCACGGACCATTGCCGACAGATTACCATCCTCCTCAACAAGTGGCAAGCAACGTGGGACGTGACCCATGCGAACAAACTGAGAACCATCAAGCCACGTTGGGAACCATGGGGTTTGTCCCGTCGTATGCTTAGGCAAGAGGAGGTGACACTGTGTCGTCCCCGCATAGGGCACACTTACGCCACGCACGGTTGCCTGCTGTGCGGTGGCGACAGACCCCAGTGCGCCAGATGTCCATCACCACGGACAGTCTGTTTTTACTTCATGTCCTTCATATGTTGTCGAACGTAGCCGTTATTTCGGGTATCTTCAGATGGTTTCTCTTAGCAATGTTCTTTTCAGTAGCTCTCTCATTGTCCAATGAGGACCACTGATGGATTTCATATCCCAAAGTGTCGTTTGCATGACATGTAAGCTAACGGAATAAAACGATATAGACGGAGCCCACGATGTGATGCTCGGCACTACTTCTAACTGCATTTTCATGATCGTTATTGGTTATGGGCGCAAGATGACCACAGCAGTGGAAGCACCTGAAAGCCCAAATATCTAACTGACGATCGTTTTTTTTCGTAGTCTGTATGGCAATGCTAGTGATATGCTGAGGTTCATTCACTTTCATATCCTGTATGGTCTGTAAAATGGCCTGTATTAGGTTGGAGTCCAGATTAAGTTGAGTTTCAGTAAGTGTATGGTAATTTATGTATGTTTAGGTTCATCGACATCTTCAGTGTGGCATATTCCAAGAACCAAACATTATGTCCAATGTCCTGATATTGCAATGTCTTCTGATCTGCTTAACTGTTGGTTGTACCATTTCAGGCTGGTTTCTGGTTCTGGAGACATTAAAATCACCAAAGATGGCAATGTTCTCCTGCATGAAATGGTAAGCTTGGAATTGCCATGTCCGCGACTGTTTACGTGATGTGTTCTAGTTACAGGGTTAAAATAATGGTTTTCGTTAGGTGTGAGGTGTCAAAACGAGCACAGTAGGATGTCGAAATTTTCCATGGAATTAGTGTCTTTTAAAAAGTTTTTGATGTCTTTCAGACACAAACCTGAGCCAATGTCGTACTTATGACTGTACCTTTATCATTTGTTTTCATATTCATAATTTAGGAAGAGCTATATTCTGGATAACGAGAAAAACACCTTACGATAAACTGGTTTTGTATGCCATATCACATTGTCGGTAATCCCTTTTCCTGAAATTGCGTTGCGAAATGTTTGTGTATCACCATACCTTATCGAGAGCATGTGCATGGTACTTATGAACCAGATATTGTTAGAAAGGAGATGCAGGCTTCATAAGCACACATCAAGAAGCAGGATGTCGATACTACTTGGAGAAGGATGTCAATTGAGTGTTCAGTAGGTGGTATATTCCACCCTATTTCACGAATAATTTAGCACTGTGTAGTTATGTAGTCTGTTAGGAAGTCGCAATGTGATTCATTGAGAAACCAACAATTATTGTAGCAATAATTATCGTCATTATCATCCATAGAGACTAAAGTGTTCCTCATCAATGGTGATTGGTGTACCTGAGTTTTGTTTCTGCGAAGTTGCTAGATGGCAAGGTTATTTGAAAGCTATCAACATTAGTCTATGGGCTAGCGCGACCTCAAAGCCAACAGTTAAGCAATGGAACAGCTGCTGGTTCAGCCTAAATGTTCGGTTGTTATAGCAGTAAAGTACGTTTGGGTGGGGTTCTCCTCCAGGAAGCGCCGGCTGATAGTTATGTGCGCTACATGACCAGTGTAGTCGATGAGCCCTTGAAACCCAAATATCTAACTAACGAAGCGCCGGCTGCTGAATCAGCAGCCGTTGTGATATCGGTGCGTGCTAGAGTTCCGGCTATATTTGCCCTGGTGTGCAGCAGCAAATATAGCCGGCTGCTCTTGTTGCGCTGGTGCGTGCTAGAGCTGTGTTCCCTGGTGTGCGGCAGGAAATCTAGCGGGCTGTTGTGATATCGGTGCGTGCTGGAACTCTGTTTCGTGGTGTGTGGCAGCAAGTCTAGCTGGCTGCTGTTGTAGTGTTAGTGCGTGCTAGAGCTCTATTCCTTGATGTGTGGCAGCAAATCTAGCTGGCTGCTGTTGTGGTGTTGGTGTATGCTAGAGCTGTGTTCCCTGGTGTGCGGCAGCAAATCCAGCACCCGACGGCGTCGCTGATAGCGCGCGCGTCGACGGCGCAGGACGACGTGACCGGAGACGGCACCACGTCCACCGTGCTGCTGATCGGCGAGCTGCTGAAACAGGCCGACCTCTACATCTCCGAGGTGGGTCACACTGGCCGTGTCCCCTCCCCTGGGCAGCTGGTGATGAGGCCGACCTCTACATCTCCGAAGTGGGTCACACTGGCCGTGTCCCCTCCCCTGGGCAGCTAGTGGCGAGGCCGACCTCTACATCTCCGAGGTGGGTCACACTGGCCGTGTCCCCTCCCCTGGGAGCTAGTGATGAGGCGGACCTCTACATCTCCGAGGTGGGTCACACTGGCCGTGTCCCCTCCCCTGAGCAGCTAGTGATGAGGCCGACCTCTACATCTCCGAGGTGGGTCACACTGGCCGTGTCCCCTCCCCTGGGCAGCTGGTGATGAGGCCGATCTCTACATCTCCGAGGTGGGTCACACTGGCCGTGTCCCCTCCCCTGGGCAGCTAGTGGCGAGGCCGACCTCTACATCTCCGAGGTGGGTCACACTGGCCGTGTCCCCTCCCCTGGGCAGCTAGTGATGAGGCCGACCTCTACGTCTCCGAGGTGGGTCACACTGGCCGTGTTCCCTCCCCTGGGCAGCTAGTGGCGAGGCCGACCTCTACATCTCCGAGGTGGGTCACACCGGCCATGTCCCCTCCCCCGGGCAGCTAGTGGCGAGGCCGACCTCTACATCTCCGAGGTGGGTCACACCGGCCATGTCCCCTCCCCCGGGCAGCTAGTGGCGAGGCCGACCTCTACATCTCCGAGGTGGGTCACACCGGCCATGTCCCCTCCCCTGGGTAGCTAGTGGCGAGGCCGACCTCTACATCTCCGAGGTGGGTCACACCGGCCATGTCCCCTCCCCCGGGCAGCTAGTGGCGAGGCCGACCTCTACATCTCCGAGGTGGGTCACACTGGCCGTGTCCCCTCCCCTGGGCAGCTAGTGATGAGGCCGACCTCTACATCTCCGAGGTGGGTCACACTGGCCGTGTCCCCTCCCCTGGGCAGCTGGTGATGAGGCCAACCTTTACATCTCCGAGGTGGGTCACGCTCGCCGTGTCCCCTCCCCTGGGCAGCTAGTGATGAGGCGGACCTCTACATCTCCGAGGTGGGTCACACTGGCCGTGTCCCCTCCACTGGGCAGCTGGTGATGAGGCCGACCTCTACATCTCCGAGGTGGGTCACACCGGCCATGTCCCCTCCCCTGGGCAGCTAGTGATGAGGCCGATCTCTACATCTCCGAGGTGGGTCACACTGGCCGTGTCCCCTCCCCTGAGCAGCTAGTGATGAGGCGGACCTCTACATCTCCGAGGTGGGTCACACTCGCCGTGTCCCCTCCACTGGGCAGCTAGTGATCGGGGCCTCCTTCATATTTTGGGTTGGTTGTACCTGGTGTAACACACCTCAGGGTAAAAAAAAGCTGCTGCAGCTACCTGGTGGTGGTGGCAAAGCAGATCGTTCTCCCTACATCTATATCGTTGAATATTCTGGGTGTTCCCCGGCAGCCACTGAAACAAGCAAATATCTACCTGTCTGGGGTGAATTATGCCAACCATCTTGGGGTCCGGCAAAATTGTATATCCTGTACAGAGGCAGAACTTTATCAAAATTATGGGTCGGGGGAAATGCATGGAGGAAATTGGGGTACCAAAGTTAGTTTCATGAGCCCACTCTATATGGTCACATGTTAAAAGCTGAAATTATTGTGGAGCTGACGCTAGTTTTGAGGGGGCCTGGGCCCCCAAAAAAATATGCAAAGTTCCATCCCTGGATCTCAATTTACAATTAAAGCATGGACAAACGTTAGAACAGTTAAAACGGGGACTGTGCAATGCGCCACCAAAAGTGACATCTGCTGCCCACCGACAGGGCCTGCACCCGCGCGTGGTGACCGAGGGCTTCGAGTTGGCCAAGAAGCGCACGCTGGTCGTGCTGGACGGCCTGCGACTGAGTCAGGAGGTGACCAGGGAGGTGCTGGTCAACGTGGCACGCAGCAGCCTCGCTACCAAGATCCACCACGACTCGGCACTTCAGTTGACAGAGGTGACAGCAGCTCGTGTCCCATGGATATACATGTATACATGTGACAGCGCTAGAAATAATTATTAGCGACTGAGCCCGCGATTAGTTTTGATTCGGAAATCAAAACTAAACGAGCACTTACAATTATGCGTGAAGGAATTGGATCTTGCGACACTAACAAAAAAGCGTTGGAAGTTCCAAAAGCATAGCTGTCGGTGCGAGCCGGGTCATATCTTGTCAGGTCGGATCGGGTCGGGACAAGTCGCTGGGATGAACTTTGTCGTAAATACGCGGCAGAAGACTCACACAGACTTCGCCTTCGCTCGTGATCAAATGGTCACGTACTGGTCATTCGGGAACTACAACGCTAAGCCACCACGCGTAGCGCGGAATCTTGCTTTGTTGTCGACGGGCAAGACAACACACACGGATGGAGAGCTGAGTGCTGTTGTGGGTGGCTGGGCAGCCGCAGTGTTTGTAAAGCGCCCGTACATTTAACAGCAGACCCAATGTTTGAAAACCCAGAATTGTCGGATGTTTCTCCAACTATAAAATCTGCAATTGTCCCTAATCGACGTCTGATTGTATGTTATAAAACTAGATATCGTATTCAGAGTATTTGGTATTTGGGTGGTCGAAAAATTCACAGTACCGTCGTTCCTATGTGTCATTGTTTTGCGTGGTGTGTTCTCACGGGCAGCTGGTGCTTTGTCCGGTGGGCACCACTCTTGGATACCATTGGCTGACACGCATCGGTTGCGAGATCCTCGGCCAGGTGTGCCGTCGTGTCGTGTCGTGTGTGTGTGTTGTGCAGTAAGCGTGTCAGTTCCAGTTGCCGGGCGCTGTATGACTGGCACACTCGATCCGCCATAACGTTCAAATGATCGACTAGCCAATCGGGTGAAGGTTCCCGCTGTGCTTTAGCTACATGTTGGCGGCAGAGCTATGGATGTGATACGTAGTCGGCACGATGTTACGAGCGCTACATGACCTCTGTAGTTGAAGTGCCCCTAAACCCAAATAACTAACTGATACGTAGTCGGCGCGCCCTTAAGCGCAAATAATCTTTGAAACAATTGTCGCGATCGGTGCGCCTTAGAGGCCAAGCAAGTGACCAGTCAACAGTGTCTGGCGGACGGGTGGGTTACCCGGCGTACGGGTGGGTTACCCGGCGGACGGGTGGGTTACCCGGCGGACGGGTGGGTTACCCGGCGGACGGGTGGGTTACCCGGCGGACGGGCGGGTTACCCGGCGGACGGGTGGGTTACCCGGCGGACGGGTGGGTTACCCGGCGGACGGGTGGGTTACCCGGCGGACGGGTGGGTTACCCGGCGGACGGGCGGGTTACCCGGCGGACGGGTGGGTTGCCCGGCGGACGGGTGGGTTACCCGGCGGACGGGTGGGTTGCCTGGCGGACGGGTGGGTTACCCGCCGGACGGGTGGGTTACCCGGCGGACGGGTTGGTTACCCGGCGGACGGGTGGGTTACCCGGCGGACGGGTGGGTTACCCGGCGGACGGGCGGGTTACCCGGCGGACGGGTTGGTTACCTGTCGGACGGGTGGGTTACCTGGCGGACAGACGGGTTACCCCGCGGACGGGTGGGTTACCCGGCGGCCGTCCGTCACAGATCTGCGTGGACGCCGTGCTGGCGGTGCAGCGTGGCCAGGAGCCGGTCGACCTGCACATGGTGGAGCTGATGGAGATGCAGCACCGCTCCGAGAGCGACAGCCAACTGGTCACGGGCATAGTCATGGACCACGGGGCGCGTCACCCGGACATGGCCAAGCGCGTCGATAACGCCTACATACTCACATGCAACGTCTCCATGGAGTACGAGAAAACGTGAGTGGACCGGGAGTTGTGGCACTGCACGTCACGACTCGCTTATTGGTCAGGCGCTGGTCGGTTCGGTCGTCCGGGGGGCGTGAAGTGCTGTGTGAATTGGCATATATATATATATATATATATATATATATATATATATATATATATATATATATATATATATATATTTATATATATATATATATATTTATATATATATATATATATATATATATATATATATATATGTATATATATATATACATTATACATATTTGATGATGGAATTGGAGGAATTCTGCGTATGTGATATAGGTGTTGAAGTACACCTGCGTGATAAACTTTTCAGCAGTATCAGGTGCATTTGCCAGTAAAATATTGTTGCAGCATTACCAGAAAAACGGATAGCCGTGTATCGGTACCTGCCGTATTGCTCAGTGCTCGCAGAATGCAAACGGCCGCAGAAGGAACCAATATAACTGAAGACATCCTATGTAGGTACTCAATGGGTAGGGGAACTACTCGTCCATGATGTGCAACCCTCGTAACTTTACCCTGTCATCTCTCGGCAGTGAGGTGAACTCGGGCTTCTTCTACAAGACAGCCGCCGAGCGCGAGAAGCTGGTGGTGGCGGAGCGTGAGTTTATCGATAACCGTGTGCGCAAGGTGATCGAGCTCAAGCAGAAGCTCTGCGACGGCACCGACAAGGGCTTCATCGTCATCAACCAGAAGGGTGAGTTGAAGACGGGGAGGGCCACGTTGGGGCCTGTCTGGCAGTGTCACCTGGTCCTCGGTACCTGTGTCGCAGAACCCTGAAAGTTGTTTGGGTAAATGTCATCTAGCTGGAAATAATTTTCAACTCACATCCGAATGTGACCAATAAATTTCCCGTCGTCTTTTTTTCTCGTTTTACACTCAGAATTGCACACAAGCTGAACACATACAAGTCAAAAATAGTCTATTGAAAATGTTCATTGTTGCCATTCATTGCAAGGCACATGATTGTGGCTAAAAATTAGGGTTGCATTTTTTTGGGGGGCTTTCATTTTGCACTTGCCACCATTTGAAGAGCGATTTTCCGATGGTGACGTGCAAGTCCACACTGCGTGTTGTGACTGTCACTGCGTGACCCCAGTTATTATACAGGGCATCTGGCCATCAATGTGCATGCGATGTTTCGTGTTCCGCGCCTTACCCAGAACGTCTCCGGCTCGTGATCCTCACCCAGCGTGTGCTCCGGCTCGTGATCCTCACACGAGTGTGTGCTCCGGCTCGTGATCCTCACACGAGTGTATGCTCCGGCTCGTGATCCTCACACGAGTGTGTGATCCGGCTCGTGATCCTCACCCAGTGTGTGCTCCGGCTCGTGATCCTCACCCAGCGTGTGCTCCGGCTCGTGATCCTCACACGAGTGTGTGCTCCGGCTCGTGATCCTCTAAGTGTGGGAATCAATATTGTCACAGGATGAAACAGAGAACAACATATTATTATAATTGTTGTTATCCAATGCATTTTATTCCGTGAATTGTCTCTTTTCCTGCTGGAAGGTTAAATGATTCACCTTAGGTTTTAAATCTATCATGTTTGTTGTTCTTGGACAAAACAAAACACTGTTGTTCCTCTAACTAACCACAGGATCGTGGCTCTGACCTGCCCTGCCCCACAGTCATTGGCCCCGTGTCGCTGGACATACCGGCGCGGGCCGGGATCGTGGCTCTGACCTGCCCTGCCCCACAGTCATTGACCCCGTGTCGCTGGACATACCGGCGCGGGCCGGGATCGTGGCTCTGACCTGCCCTGCCCCACAGTCATTGACCCCGTGTCGCTGGACATACCGGCGCGGGCCGGGATCGTGGCTCTGACCTGCCCTGCCCCACAGTCATTGGCCCCGTGTCGCTGGACATACTGGCGCGGGCCGGGATCGTGGCTCTGGCCTGACCTGATCTTCCCCGCAGGCATTGACCCCGTGTCGCTGGACATGCTGGCGCGGGCCGGGATCGTGGCTCTGACCTGCCCTGCCCCACAGTCATTGGCCCCGTGTCGCTGGACATACCGGCGCGGGCCGGGATCGTGGCTCTGACCTGCCCTGCCCCACAGTCATTGGCCCCGTGTCGCTGGACATACTGGCGCGGGCCGGGATCGTGGCTCTGGCCTGACCTGATCTTCCCCGCAGGCATTGACCCCGTGTCGCTGGACATGCTGGCGCGGGCCGGGATCGTGGCTCTGGCCTGACCTGATCTTCCCCGCAGGCATTGACCCCGTGTCGCTGGACATGCTGGCGCGGGCCGGGATCGTGGCTCTGATCTGACCTGATCCTCCCCGCAGGCATTGACCCCGTGTCGCTGGATATGCTGGCGCGGGCCGGGATCGTGGCTCTGCGGCGGGCCAAGCGTCGCAACATGGAGCGGCTGGCTCTGGCCTGCGGCGGTATGGCCATGAACTGCCTCGACGAACTCACCGAGGAGTGTCTCGGATACGCCGGACTTGTCTACGAGCACGTGCTGGTGGGTGGTCCGTGCTCGGCGACACGTGGCGCGCCGTCCGTGGCGGCTGGCGGCTGGCGGCTGGTGGGACTGGGGAGCGCGACTGTTGCCGAGGTTTCGGCCATGGTGTACTAATGATAAAACAATGCTGATGGTGAAAACCATATCGACAGTCTAACTAACTTGTAAATGGGTACCTCCCAAAATAGCTACTCACACTGCTTGCAGACATGTATTCCATGTGTTGCTTATAGTAGCATGATGATATTTTCATTCGAAGTGTATAATTTGCAGGTGCTGCCAAAATTTAGGAAATACTTGTTTTTTTCCAACTGGTCTGGTATTGCTGTTGGCTGGTGTTGATTTGACAGAATTTGTTGAGAATTTGTTGCAGATAAATTATATGAACGGATAGTCGCTGGCAAACTGTCCGTATGTCAAATATATCGTGTGAAAGATCCCAGCGTAACATTTTAGTTAATATGTGAACTGGTGTCTCTACAAGCTGACGATATCGTAGGTTAACGAATCAGCGATTAATTGTGAATTGGTGGTCTCCTCAGGGTGAGCAGAAGTTCACGTTCGTGGAGCAGTGCAAGAACCCCCAGTCGGTGACAATCCTGACCAAGGCCCCCAACAAGTACACCCTCGACCAGTTCAAGGTGAGCCGCGGTCGGCGCCGCCCGCTCGGGTTTGGGTCGGGGCTTGGGTCCTGATCCGCCGGCTCAGTCAGCTCAGGGTTGTGTTGGCTGGTGCAAAGTTAGGTATGCGGTTTGGTTTCGGTCAATGCTGGATTCACGACCAGGCCTGGGCTTGTGCTGGAAGCGCCTGGATTTGTGCTGGAAACGCTTGGATTCGAAGATTATTTGTTAACCATTTCAGACAGGTAAAAAGTGTCCCGTTTTATTTGAAAACCATGTTTTCCGTATTTTCATAGTGCATCGTAATATTCTTAAGAGTTATTGCGAGGTATAATAAAATAGAAATAGTGGTAATAAAGAATAATTAATGCATTTTCGGTGTCATAGTTTCCTTCTGCAGCTATGCTGTTTGTTTATTGGGTGTTTCATGGCGCACTTTATGCACAATCACGGCTAATGGCGCCGCGCACACTGTTTCGCCGGTGGGCTGCGGAATTAGGAAATGTCTTGAGCGACGCGAGTGTTGAACCCGGGATCTTTGGTACGCAGAGCTCAACACCTTAACACGCGCACTGTAGATGGGGGGGGCGAAATCCGCCCACCCCTCCGATTTTTCGTAAATAACTCCCGATTTTACCGGTCAATATACGCCGTGTTGTCTGTACCTGCTTAGAAATGTCTGGCGCTTCGCTTAAAACCAGAAAAACGAAAATCGGCCGAACATTTTTCGAGTTAGGGCTGTTACAGTCAAAACATTTCGTAGCGTCAGACCACAAAAATCGGCGCTGATGCGCTTCCCGTATATCGGCAAAAGGGAAGTGTTCATGACAATGCTGGCGACTTGTTTGTTGTATAGTGTTATGCTATATTGTTTCAAGATCATGCTAGGTCACCGAGGTCAACTCAGGTCAAGTTCATGACAGGTCAATGGAACAAAACTTGTTCAACCGGAAGGTTGTCATGAACGCAAATGACAGTCATGTGATTCATGTCATTTTGCATGTTACTCCCTGTTACTTCTGTTTTTGTCATTGTGAACCTAAGCGTTTCCATACTTCATTCATTTACTTCAGCCCTTTCTTCGTGAAGCCGATTGCGCCGGGCCGCCAGCCGGTCCGGCGGGCGGCCCGGTTCCGGTAACTGGAACCGGTAACTGACCGGTAACCGGTAATAAAGTGCTGGTATATAGGTGACCTGAGGTCAAATTCCGGATCTATCATCTATATTGCATCATTAGTTATGTCCAAAACATCATTGATGCCCATTCTGGAGCATTTAGACAATCGCAGTGATCCATAACCATGTCAAGCCAAGCCACGCAAAACAAACCAAGTATGACGTGACCTCATTTGACCTTGAAGATATTGACCTAAGGTCATGACATTTTCACTCAATAGAGTTCACCACCATACCCATCTGTCCTGAAAATTTCGTTACTCTAGCTATAATAGGAGCCCAGATCTTAGTGGGCGGAATCGCCCCCCCCCCCTCCCCCCTCCAGTGCGTGTAGTTTTCAGAGGCCCTCCAGAGCGCGTGTTAACTACTCGCCATCCCCGCCCCTTCTACAGCTATGCAGTAGGTGTGCCTCGGTGTATATCATTTGTTCCCGAAAGCCCGTCACGACTTGGCTGGGTGCCAGGGATCAACAAATTCGCCTTCCTGACTAAAGGCAAGGTACTTGTGTTATTTGTCGCACAGTGTTGTTGAGCCCGCCATCAGGAGAAAGGAGAAGATAAGTTTCCAGACAACGTAGCATTCTGGATGACGCAATTGCAGGATGGCGCTGTTCGTATCGAACAGCTATGTGGTCTCCTTTCACCAAATCTCACGAGACTCGTTCCTTTCTGATTTTGCCATTCGCGTGTGTTTGAATCGCATCCTCTTAATTTTCCAACTAACAAATAGGTTGATTGTAAGCAAATAATCCCTTGATAGTTTCAATTAAATAATTTGCACTTGAATGTCCACTTTCTTGTCATCTCAGCAAACCTTAACATTCAGCAAATCGACTTTTCCATGGTGAAGTTGGGCGGTCTCTGGCGGGGAGAAAGTGAAGATGTGGAAATATAGAAGCACAGCAGGTGATAATATGCGCTGCCTGTCGGGTTCTGTTGGCCATTGGGACTACAGTTATGTTGGCCATTGGGGCTAGAGTTATGTTGGCCATTGGGGCTACAGTTATGTTGGCCACTGGGACTAGTTATGTTGGCCATTGGGACTAGTTATGTCGGCCATTGGGGCTAGAGTTATGTTGGCCATTGGGACTACAGTTATGTTGGCCATTGGGACTACAGTTATGTTGGCCATTGGGACTAGTTATGTTGGCCATTGGGGCTAGAGTTATGTTGGCCATTGGGACTACAGTTATGTTGGCCATTGGGACTACAGTTATGTTGGCCATTGGGGCTAGAGTTATGTTGGCCATTGGGACTAGTTATGTCGGCCATTGGGGCTAGAGTTATGTTGGCCATTGGGACTACAGTTATGTTGGCCATTGGGACTACAGTTATGTTGGCCATTGGGACTAGAGTTATGTTGGCCATTGGGACTAGAGTTATGTTGGCCATTGGGGCTAGAGTTATGTTGGCCATTGGGACTAGAGTTATGTTGGCCATTGGGACTACAGTTATGTTGGCCATTGGGACTAGAGTTATGTTGGCCATTGGGACTACAGTTATGTTGGCCATTGGGACTACAGTTATGTTGGCCATTGGGACTACAGTTATGTTGGCCATTGGGACTAGAGTTATGTTGGCCATTGGGACTACAGTTATGTTGGCCATTGGGACTAGAGTTATGTTGGCCATTGGGACTACAGTTATGTTGGCCATTGGGACTACAGTTATGTTGGCCATTGGGACTAGAGTTATGTTGGCCATTGGGACTAGAGTTATGTTGGCCATTGGGACTAGTTATGTTGGCCATTGGGACTACAGTTATGTTGGCCATTGGGACTAGAGTTATGTTGGCCATTGGGACTACAGTTATGTTGGCCATTGGGGCTAGAGTTATGTTGGCCATTGGGACTAGTTATGTTGGCCATTGGGACTAGAGTTATGTTGGCCATTGGGACTACAGTTATGTTGGCCATTGGGACTACAGTTATGTTGGCCATTGGGACTACAGTTATGTTGGCCATTGGGACTAGTTATGTTGGCCATTGGGGCTAGAGTTATGTTGGCCATTGGGACTACAGTTATGTTGGCCATTGGGACTACAGTTATGTTGGCCATTGGGACTAGAGTTATGTTGGCCATTGGGACTACAGTTATGTTGGCCATTGGGACTACAGTTATGTTGGCCATTGGGACTAGAGTTATGTTGGCCATTGGGACTAGAGTTATGTTGGCCATTGGGACTAGAGTTATGTTGGCCATTGGGACTACAGTTATGTTGGCCATTGGGACTAGAGTTATGTTGGCCATTGGGACTACAGTTATGTTGGCCATTGGGACTACAGTTATGTTGGCCATTGGGACTAGAGTTATGTTAGCCATTGGGACTAGAGTTATGTTGGCCATTGGGGCAAGAGTTATGTTGGCCATTGGGACTAGAGTTATGTTGGCCATTGGGACTACAGTTATGTTGGCCATTGGGACTAGAGTTATGTTGGCCATTGGGACTACAGTTATGTTGGCCATTGGGGCTAGAGTTATGTTGGCCATTGGGACTAGTTATGTCGGCCATTGGGGCTAGAGTTATGTTGGCCATTGGGACTACAGTTATGTTGGCCATTGGGACTACAGTTATGTTGGCCATTGGGACTAGAGTTATGTTGGCCATTGGGACTACAGTTATGTTGGCCATTGGGGCTAGAGTTATGTTGGCCATTGGGACTAGTTATGTCGGCCATTGGGGCTAGAGTTATGTTGGCCATTGGGACTACAGTTATGTTGGCCATTGGGACTACAGTTATGTTGGCCATTGGGACTAGTTATGTCGGCCATTGGGGCTAGAGTTATGTTGGCCATTGGGACTAGAGTTATGTTGGCCATTGGGGCTAGAGTTATGTTGGCCATTGGGGCTAGAGTTATGTTAGCCATTGTGATTAGAGTTATGTTGGCCATTGGGGCTAGAGTTATGTTGGCCATTGGGACTAGAGTTATGTTGGCCATTGGGACTACAGTTATGTTGGCCATTGGGACTAGTTATGTCGGCCATTGGGGCTAGAGTTATGTTGGCCATTGGGACTACAGTTATGTTGGCCATTGGGACTAGTTATGTCGGCCATTGGGGCTAGAGTTATGTTGGCCATTGGGACTACAGTTATGTTGGCCATTGGGACTACAGTTATGTTGGCCATTGGGACTAGTTATGTCGGCCATTGGGGCTAGAGTTATGTTGGCCATTGGGACTACAGTTATGTTGGCCATTGGGACTAGTTATGTTGGCCATTGGGGCTAGAGTTATGTTAGCCATTGTGGTTAGAGTTATGTTGGCCATTGGGGCTAGAGTTATGTTGGCCATTGGGACTAGTTATGTTGGCCATTGGGACTAGTTATGTTGGCCATTGGGGCTAGAGTTATGTTAGCCATTGTGATTAGAGCTATGTTGGCCATTGGGACTAGAGAGCTGCGTGTGGTCGCCTGGTCAAATGGCCTGACCCGCCCTCGGGCGGCGGCTATGTCGGAGTCGCGGTTCGGGTCCATACGTCTCCGCGAGACTCCTCGGCAGACGCGCACCACCGGGAGTACTCCGATAAGCATTGCTCTGATGGTAATGCGCATAATAAGGAACCCCCTGAACTTCCTGCTGGGGCGGTGTGAAACAAAACAAAAAATAGAGAGGTGTTTCATGCCTGCAAGGAAGATGAGTTGAGGTTAAGCACCACTGTCATACCTGTTCATTTGAATGTTTTCAACGAAGTGATCCATATTTGACGACATGTGGATTTTACTTCTATGCTATGCATATTGAACGTATTATATACACCTGTATCCCAAAGGATTGTCGTTCCCTTTCAATGCAATCAATTGAATCATAGCAGTCAGTCGAGTTATGTGCAAAGAACCATGCAGTTTGGCTAGTTTATGCTGCGTTTCATCTGTTATCACCAGTTCAGCACATGACAGTGTTAGCACTAGTTCCAGCCGACTTGTCGCCCATCCCGATATGCCATCTTGTCCCCGCAATCCTGTTCGGTGTCCTTTGACTAACGTCCTTGACCATTGTGTTGGACGTGCTGTTGCTTCTGTCGTATCTCCTCACATTGTACCCCATCCCCCCCAGTTCCCATGTTTTCCCGGCATATGCAGCAATTTTCATCAGCACCTGATCTTCCCTTGACCTGCGTGGCTCCTGATGATCTGGGCGACCTCAAATGATGTCCGCGGTGATTCGTGCCGACCTGTGACTACGTGCCCTTCGACTGTCCATGAGTGATGACGTTGCTCGGCCTTTGTCTCCAAGTGATTTCTCTGTTGATGTGTTAGCTCGATATCGCCCATCACGTTGTTGAACCTCCGTTCCCGCGTGGTCCTTCTGACGCCCCATGAGCATGTCAAGGCATATCCTCATGGAATCCCACGTCATCTCATATGACCTTGCTTGACCTCATGACCCCGCCATGACCCCGTATAGCTCCGCACCACCTCTGACCGCGCTCAGTTCCGCTCATCTTCATGTCACCGCCTCCGTGACCCCTCGTGACCTCGTGTGACCTCAGGATGCAATCCGGGACGGACTGCGCGCAATCAAGAACGCGCTGGACGACGGCTGCGTGGTGCCGGGCGCCGGCGCGTGCGAGGTGGCCGTCCACGCCGACCTCATGAAGTACAAGCTCGAGGTGAAGGGACGAGCCCGGCTGGGCGTGCAGGCGTTTGCCGACGCCATGCTCATCATACCCAAAACGCTGGCCGTCAACGCCGGCTACGACGCCCAGGTGAGCCCGGGTCGCGGTGGTGTAGTGGGTAGCGTCGCCGACTGCTGTAGCGGGGTCGTGGGTTCGAACCGCGGCGGCGTTTGGCGGAAATTGCGGCGTCCAGTTGAGGTGCATGTCGTATGCATCGATAGCACTGAGGTGACTCCGCCTGGCTGCAGCGATCGGCCCGTGGAACTGCGCAGCGATCGGGTGAAGTGCGGGATACCTGGGAGGTGAGAGGTATAGCACGGTGTGTATAGGTGTATGGATGACGTGTGGGACTGTGTAATGGGCTGGTTGGTGAGATGCGGTGTGGTACTGAGCGAAGGAATGGCCTCTGTCTGGTTTACTCGAGTGTCGGGAGGTGAAGCAGTCTGCGGTGGGATTGTCGGGTGCTCGGGGTCGTGCACCTCGGCGAACGGGTCCGGGATTCAGAATTCCGTCCCGGCGAGATGATATTGTTGGGTTCAGACCGTGACGCACTCATGTCTCCAGAGGTGTGATCTGGGCCCGGATGGCAGTGTGTGCGTGTGTGAAGTCCTGTCGCGACCGAATCACATCCATGGAGAGGAAGTGGCCTGTGGTATACTAGCAGAGCGTTCATAGTCGTCTGATCGACGGCCCCCATCCAGTTGAGGTGTGTTTGTCTGCTGAAGTGGCGAGGTGCTTAGTTGTCCCAAGTTATTCAGAGGTGGGCGAGAACTGTCGCTGTTGGAAACATTTATCTACTTCTGCCTGCCAGCATCAATAATTATCAACTCCAATGTGTTCATTCCCCACTCCCAAAATATCAATAAAACTGTAAATATGGAAGAAATATAAGCTGCCATATGATAATTTCTTGTTGCTTCTATTTCTTTTGACGTATATCAGGTGTTGGCTAGAAAACGATAATTCGTTCTGACACCCTGTGCTTCAATTCTTTATGCTTTATATTTCCACTCTTCTACTGTCTCCAATAATAATTTCCCACTGACACCCAACGCAGAATCTATTTTGGGATGCTGGTTCTTGGAGCCCATCCAGTGAGCCCCGACGTGACATCCAAAGGTCAACTGATGCCAGTCGATACGATACGACACGTGGATTCGATGTCGGTGACGTGACCCTGCCTGACTGACGTGACCCTGTCTGACTGACGTGACCCTGTCTGACTGACGTGACCCTGCCTGACTGACCTGACCCTGTCTGACCTGACCTGACCCTGCTTGTGGACATACGCGGGTCGCATCCGAGAGGAGACTGCCTTGAGCTGGCAGCGGTTGGTGACCTGACCCTGTGTGCGGCGGCAGGACACCATCGTCCGGCTGCAGGAGGAGCTGGCCACCTCCGGCGTGCCGGTCGGTCTGGACATCACCACCGGCGAGGCGCTGGTGCCCGCCGACGCCGGCATCCTCGACAACTACTGCGTCAAACACCAGATGATCAACTCGTGGTGAGTGGCCGGGGCCCCGCTGACGCTGACGCCAGCTGAACGTCAGCTCCGGTGAGTTACCGGAGCGGTGCAGGCTCAGCTGGGGGAGTTAATGGGGCTGTACCAGCTCAACTCCCGACTGAGCTTCTCGGCAAGGGCAACCTCAGCTGCGGGTGGGTTACTGCGGCAGTACCAGCGGAGCTGCTGGTGGGTTACTGCGGCAGTACCACCTCAGCTGCTGGTGTGTTACTGGGGCAGTACCACCTCGCTGCTCGTGGGTTACTGCGGCAGTACCACCTCAGCTGCTGGTGGGTTACTTGGGCAGTACCACCTCAGCTGCTGGTGGGTTATTGCGACAGTATCAGATGAGTACCAGATCATCAGCTGGAGAGTTACTTGGCAGCTATTGAGTTCCAGTTGATCAACATCCGGTAAATGGCCGTGAGAATTAGATAACCAGCTCCTGGTGAACACCTCCGGGTCTTGATAGAGGCCGACCCTGGTGAGTGACTTTATGAGTGTGAGAAGCTTCCCGTTGATTTTGTACTAGTTGCAAACTGAGATCGATCCGATTTAAGTCTTGTCTGGGTCACCTGTGGGGTTTAGGGTCGTCTCGGCTTGGTAGATTGACGTGGTCTCGCTGTTTGTGTGTGATAGGTGTGCAACGTGGGGCAGCGTATCGGTTTCCTTGTGTGGAGTGTACGGAGTGGTGGCATCCATGACGCTGTGGGCAGTGCCCTGTTTTACTCTGGTGTGTGCCCGTCGACGTGTCCTATTGCCGTATCGGTTTCCTTGTGTGGAGTGTACGGAGTGGTGGCATCCATGACGCTGTAGGCAGTGCTCTGTTTTACTCTGGAGTGTATGGAGTGGTGGCATCCATGACGCTGTAGGCAGTGCTCTGTTTTACTCTGGTGTGTGCCCGTCGACGTGTCCTATTGCCGTCTCTGATTCGTTGGTACGTTTTGTCATGTCTCTGATTGGTGGCTAGGTTGCAGCCCGGTTTCTGATCGGTGTATGTGTAGCAGAGACGAGTCTAGCTGATTTGTGCTCCACGCGACGTTGATTCACTGTTAGCCCAGTCGTCACATGTCTGCTGAAATGTCGTCTGTTGTCCTCGTCTGCCCTCGGGGCTCATGAGGTGGACAAGGGCATGCAGATGTCATTTTACACAGCAGTTTCATTATCCAGCAAATTTTAGCGATGTGGAAATCCGTGCAATCTATACTAGCATTGGCTCAGCTCTGTCACATGAGGTGGCACAAAGTGAGGTTAACGCTGATTGAGCGTCGTGCGAAGCACAGGCGACTTTGTCACCGTGCCTTCTTTGGTTGGTGTATGTTTTGCAGTTATGCCTCTGATTTGTGATTTGTATACAGTTCCGTCTCTGATTGGTGCATCTGCTGCATCCCTGACCTGATCAGTCTTCACCTTTCAGTCTCTGTTTCTGATTGCTGTTCTTTACCATCCCTGGTCTGATTTGTTGTATACGACACATTGTTGTCCCTGTTGGTTGATTCGTTACAGTTCCTTATCGGTCCTGCCTCACTTCTCCTTGGCTAGGCTTGGTCTCTGATTGGTGTGCATGTTTCAGTGCCGTGATCGCCAGTAACCTGTTGCTGGTTGACGAGATAATGCGGGCCGGTCTGTCCTCGCTGAAGGGCTGAGGCCTGCTGCTGTGCGGGCACCACACGGACGTCCGGCCTGCTGGTCGGCCCCGGCCGAACGCTTCAAGTTCTCACGATCGCTCTAAGCTAAGCTTGTCGCATTGCTGCTGCTGTTGCCGTACTGTGTTAAGCGGTGTTAAAATCGAATTCCGTCACAATAAAAACCCTGCTAATGTAATGGGTGATTTAGTTTCGGTGTTTGTCCGACGGCTGGCCAGTTTTGACTCTGAGCATATGCCCACCGGCCAAATGCTTGCTCTCGTCCGTGGTGGCTGGTTTCATGCATTAGCAGAGGAAGAGGCCTGCTGTAATTTTATCATGTATTTATCGACGAGCACCGACGTGCTCGTCTCACAATTAAAACACAGCAAAACATGTCTCAATTAAATCAAACGGTGGCATTGTTAGCCATAAAGAACTGTACACACACAACGACGGTGATAGGCGGGCGAGGTAATCCCCGCAGCTGGCTTATGCTAGGTCGCCGCAGGCATTACGCTGTGTAGCGTGTCACTCACGGGCTCGTACAAAGCATGCACACGTGTCGTAGCGCAGCGTACGCCTCCGCTTTGACTTCTTCCAGCTGCCAGTGTCCGCTCTGACGCGGACAGTCGCCGCAGCTGGCAGCGCATTGCAATGCGTCGTAAATCACCGACGGATCCTCAACAGACACACAGGGGCGCACCAGCCCACAGGCACACTGGACGGATATACTGATACGGGCGTGGCCGCGTCAGCTGACCAATCAGCTGACGGACGGTCCACGGGACATAACACGACATCTCGATGTGTTGAAACCTGCAGTGACAACGCTCGCGGCAACAAACCGGTGATTGTCTGTACGCAAGTAAGGCTGCACACATTACCAGCTCCGGGCGATGCTAAATACAAGGGCACGTCAGGCATCGCTAATGTTGCATCGCGGCGGCACGCGCGTCATGTTGTGTAACAACGGGGGCGGAACTGGTGAACGCAGCACAGATTAAGCATATTCACATCATGGTGGGAAAGGCACCGACGTAAATGACAGCAATAACATCCAGGCGTCTGGTAGTTCCACTAGGCTACAAACTTTACACGCCAAAGTGATAACGAAAGCTACGAGTCGCCACCTGTTCAATACTCCAAGGGAGCTGTCAGCGTCACGTTATTAGCATTGCGACGCTCTCAGGTGGTGGCGCGACGCTCACGCGCTCGTCACATACAATCCGACTCATGGTCGCGCCCGACGGGTCGCTTAGCTGCACGAGAAGGGCACTCACTCAGCACCAGTGGCGCTTCACACTCCAGCCGCGCCGGCCGGGGCATTCCCAGCGATTGCGACGCATCTATTCTGTATTATGCAGCCACGCCGGCAGCGGAAATATCAGCAGAATGAGGAACGTGTCGAGGCTGATGTAATGTCCATGTTCTTGAGTGAGGAGAGAAAAGCGCCGATCGTGCAGATAATAGACGATTGCTGGCCGATAGGTGCTAACTACGAAGGATCACGCTGAGGTTTGAGGTGGATCCAAGTGATAAAGGAACGGCAGACATGTGCAGTGGCATTTTAACGGCAGGCAGTGTCATTTGATGGGCAACTGCGTGATTGGTTGGGCGTCGAGTGTGAGATTGAGGCGGGAGGCATCTCTCCCCATCCCAGGGAGATGTGGGGGTCGTGTTGAGCAGACTGGGAACCCCTGAGCTATAGATACCGCTGCTAAAACTAGCCACTAGTGTCTAACATGATACAACCTCCATAACACAGGGTCTTGCCAATCCGGGGCGAAACGTCCTCGAATTACGTGCACAAACATGCTCTCATTGGAATAACAGGACAATAAGAATAACAGGGATGGTGTGAATTGCTGCACAGTGTGAACTGTGGGTGCCGTTGGGCGGCCGCAGTTGTGGCCAAAATGTACCGCTGACCCCGTGTCTGCCCTGCTACAGCGCACTCACTGGACCAGGAACCCGACAAACGCTCTCGAGCGGTAGCTGCTCGGTAGCTTCTCGGTAGCTGCTCTCGAGCGGTAGCTGCTCGAGCAGAGGCTTGTTCAGATTTGACCGCGATGCGAATTTTCCGAGATTCGAATCATGAGCGAGCATGTGCCTATTGCTACCGAGGCGTCAAGCAGCACGTGTCGCCGGCAGTCACAGTCGAGCGTCGCTTCGTCTGGCGCATTGCAATGATATCCCGGGATCTCCTTGTCTGCACTGGCAGAACTGCATCGCAGCTGAGGCGGGGGGACGGCGACCGCTCACACATCTGATCCACCTTGTCGCTGGTAATCGATGGTGGTGGTGGTGGTGTGTCGCGCGGCCGCTATTGCGGCGAAGGATAGTGTTCGTCCTTCACATGCGTGTTAGCGATACTAGCCCGCATGTGTTGTGTATAGAAGCTTACTAGAGGGGCTGATTTGCGACCTGCGTGGTACACACAACGTACGATATCGAATAAGGTAGACGCTTGTGCCACCTATCTCCACGTCAGCAGTGAAGGTTATCAGTGTCACCGCCGGGCGTCGCTAGTAGTTGTAGCCGCCGTACTGGGAGCCGTAGTACGGTCCTGGGTAGTTGTAGGTGTTGTAGCCGTAGCCAGCACCCGACTGCGGTCCGTAACCGCCGTTGGAGGATTTGGTCGGGTACACTGCCGGCACAATGGCTACCGTCAAATCTGCAACTCGGTGACGAAGATGTCCGCAGACGTCTTCCTTGGTTAGTTCTAAATGTTACCCTGTCCAGACACTATGCGGTCGATGGTTCCCATGCTAACGATGATTGCAAAATTAGCCCGCTGAGGGACAGTTCAATTTTCAAATGGCTGAGACATGTTCCCTCATTGATACTATGGGGTTTGAATAAGAAGGACATGGAGACGTCCTTGATCTTCAACATTGATGACAAGTAATCTGCAGGTCTGATGTTTCTAAGCCCAGTTATGACACATTATTTCGCATTTTGCGATACTGCAGATTGTACCTTATGTTGTTGGCATCAATATAAAACAGATTAACATAGAAGCCACTCATCACCCAGTACCCCTTAGCTCCACCAGAAGTCGCTCACCACTCAGTACCCCTCAACTCCACCGGAAGTCACTCACCACCCAGTACCCCTTAACTTTACCAGAAGTCACTCACCACTCAGTGCCCCTTAACTTCACCAGAAGTCACTCAGAACTCCTTAACTTAACCACTCAATACCCCTTAACTTCACCAGAAGTCACTCACCACTCCGTCCCCTTAATCGTAGCATCACCGTCCCACCATTTAACCGACAACCCATTTCGGCTTTACTCACCGTTTCCCATGCAGAGGCCAATAATAAGTAGTTAGTTTCGTTATACACGCCAAGCTAGTCACAGTACCACCAGCACATTTATGCAGTATAGCTTGTGATACTTTCCAGGCGTAGCGCTTCATTTGTTCCAGAACCATATTGGATGCGTAGGGTGGTTAGTTTTGCAGGCTATTCTGGTAGGCAAATAGGATACGTTATTCTATTGGTTCCCGAGCCTACATATATGTTGCTCAATGCTAATGAACCAACGAAGCGGTCAATATCAAACTCTTGGACGACGAGAAAGGTAACGTGCGCATTACTTTTATATGGCGTCGTTCATGTCAACAGCAGAGTATGCCATCAGATGATCAGATGATAGGTAGTTGTTTAACCAGACCAAAGAGTCAACATCTCCATCACGAAGGAAGCTTCGAAACATGGGCCCTAGGTAACGCGTGATGAAATCTTGTCCCGTTAGCCAACATTTTTGCGGGTATATCTGAACTTGCAACAAGCTCGAGCTGGACAAACCCGACTGATATTTGGGGAAGCTGTACCTATGGCAGCAGACGCGAGCAAAAGAGGCCAAACAGCAAATACACCTACCGGGCATGATATAGGGCAGGTTCTTCCGTTTTTCGTTGTAGGTCTCCCGCTTCAGGCAGACTGACGCGCCGACGAAGAGTAGTGCAGAAATCAGCACCCAGCCAACCCCAACCCAGGCGATAAAGTACGACCAATCAAACACGGCGATGCTGTGACGTTGCAGCAGCTGAAAGCCAATCGCCGGACTGTTAGTGCGCTCAGCTGGCTTAGCTGTGGGACATCTGTCAATCTGGAGGGATTATTTATTTATATATATATATATATATATATACATGTGGTGTGTAGGTATGTGTATACGTGTATATGTGTATATGTGTGTGCGTTAAAAGTGAAAGGGTTAGTGGTCATTCTACTTGTACTGAGTGTATAAGGGACGGACTAAGCATGCAACCGTGGAATGCCTTGCTTCCTTGGACCGAGGATGCGGAGCTGCTGGCCAATCGCTGCGCATGCTGGTCAGAGCCGACGAATTACGACGAGTAATTGTTTCTGGCGCCCAATCACCTTGAAGCGCATGCTCCTTGGTTAGTTAGGCCCCTCTCAGCTGGGGCTCCCAGGCCTCAGCAAGCGGTGAAACCGCCAGCCAACGAGTATAGTTACCTGACATGACGTACTGCGCCTGCTGGTCCAACTTGTGGCGTTCTCGCCGCAAAATGACGGAGGCGATCATCAGGAAGAAAAAACTGAGGAAGGCCGACCCGACGCCAACCCAGGCCAGGAAAAAGCTCCAGTCATAGCCAGCCTGAGTGTACTTTTTGGCCAGCTGGAATGCAAAGACGTAGCGGATAATGGTGCAGAGAAAAATGGCGGGTCGGCACGTGCATTGGCCGCGTGCAGAGCTTCCCTCCGGGAGAAACGCGGACATGTGCGCACACGAATGGCCGAGACAGTGGTACGAAGAAAAGGTTGACATTTTATATACGCGGAGGGAAATAGCTCCCGCCACTTACTTGAGCGATACGTGCCAGCACAAGCTTTCGATGGTCTATTTCACTTTGGGTTATTCTATAGGTGTGCCACCATGTGGAGGTAGTACGATGACAAAGTCGTATAATACCGTCAATGAACAAGACGCGATAGCATACCTCCCTTTGCATGCCTTTGTCAGAATACCACCCAAATCGCCATACTTTTCAACCTGTTGCCACTCAGGGATAAAGCGAGACAGAGAGAAGACAACAAAAGATTATAGTGTCATGCAGAAGAGCGGGTTCGAATTTCCACCAAAACATCGTCTGTCAAGGGTTAGTTGGTTGCTGGTTATTTGGGCTTAGGGGCGCATCGACTGCGTTGGTCATACAGCGCCCAGGGAGGTGTCAAGGGAATTCAGTTGCATCGAAACAAGTGAGCAATCGCATGAGCACATTTCAGCAGATGAAGATTCATGGACAATTTCCACAAACTTACGTAGCTTAGACAATTTACACAAGCGTTCGCAAATTACGAGCTAGGGCAATGCCAGAGCGAGTCTATTCGCGCGTGCATGGTGCAAAGGTTCACAAAACCTCCGAACCGTCCGCACCGTTACGCTTTTTAACTTTCTTGTTGCAGTGTTTCTCGCTGGATTTTTTTCGCGCAAAATCAGGTCTGTGTTTATTTCTGTTTCTATCAATGATTATGGCGACATTTTTCATTCTTGTGTCATCTCGTGTCTCGTGACAAGTTTCGTGCTCTTGTGTCATCTCGTGCTCGTGTCATCTCGTGCTCTCGTGTATCTCGTGCTCTTGTGTCATCTTGTGCTCTTGTGTATCTTGTGCTCTTGTGTATCTCGTTTTGTGTATCTGCTCTTTGTGCCTCGTGTCATCTCGTGCTCTTGTGTCATCTCGTGCTCTCTGTTGTCTCGTGCTCTTCTTTTCTTTTCTTTTTTTCTTTTTTTTTTTTCTTTTCTTTTTTGTGTCATCAATCGTGCCTTGTGTCATCGCGGTCTCGGTCTCATCGTTGTCCGGAGAAAAGTTTCGCCGCGGTATTTCCGCTGAAGGACAAACCCCAACGGCGCTTCACGTTGTGTTGCAACATCTTACGTTGCAACGTTCTAATTTTCTCACTCAGAACCAGATCTGCTCATTAGCCAATCAGCCAATCGCTGTCGCTCACCAGTGGCCAGCTGCGGTAGTAGGGCTGCTCGTTGAGTTTCTTCTGTTCGTAATACTGCACCCCGTGCCACAGGCCCATTGACCCGGCTGAGAATAAACCTGCGATGGAGCACCAGGTCAGATCAGGTCATGATAAAGTGCCGGGTCAGATCTGGTCGGTGTCTAGAACCAGGCCATGCTCCCAGGCCATCGAGTGAAAATCAAGCACTGCATGCCAGCATATAATGATGAAGGTAGACTAAGTAATAAGTAACTGTTTCGTGTTATTACCTAGTGGATCAGGGGTGGGTCTACTTTGTTGCCCTGAGTTGTTGCCGTGCCCATGCTCCGAAACTGCCCAATTTCATCAAACCGTAACCAATCGATGCATTGGGGTCGATTTATCTGGGCCTTTTGAATATGGTGACTCTCACCGTTATGTAAAGATGTTAAATTACCCATTAAATTGAAATCGGCCATTTTGGAAAATGTTGCGGTGCCCATGCTCCTAAACGGCTGGACTGAATTTCATGAAACCCTCACCAATCGATGCAGCATAGTCGATTTACTTGGGGCTTTACAATATGGTGAACTTGACTTTGACCTAAGGTCGGAAATGTGTACATTTGTTTCCATTGTTGCGGTGCCCATGCTCCTAAGCTACTAAACCGAATTTCATGAAATGTTCACCAATCGATGTGACGTGGTCGATATACTTGGGACTTTTCAATATGGTGACCTTGGCTTTAGGTGAAGGTCACCAAAAGGCACAAGCCCATTTTTAAGACTTTAAGAGATCAAGTATATTAATGAAGTATATCGACCACGTCACGTCGATTTTCGAAGGTTTCATGAAATTGTATGCGGTAGTTTCGGAGAATGAGCGTGGCAAAAGTCTTAAAAATGGTTTTGTGCTTTTTGGTGACCTTGACCTAAAGCCAAGGTCAACCATATTGAAAAGTCCCAAGTATATCGACCACGTCACGTCGATTGGTGGACGTTTCATGGAATTCGGTTCAGTAGTTCAGGAGCATGGGCACCGGAACAATGGAAAATAAAGATGTACAGATTTTTCGACCTTAGGTCAAGGTCACCATATTGTAAAGTCCGAAGTAAATTGACTATGCTGCGTCGATTGGTGAAGGCTTCATGAAATTCAGTCCAACCGTTTAGGAGCATGGGCACCGCAACATTTTCCCGTTAATGGCCGCTCACAATTTAATGGGTAATTTAACAGCTTTACATAACGGTGAGAGTCACCATATTCAAAAGGCCCAAATAAATCGACCCCAATGCATCGATTGGTGAAGGTTTGATGCAATTCGGTTCGGTAGTTTCGGAGCATGGGCACGGCAACAACTCAGGGTAGACCCACCCTTGGAACAGTGGGTGTTTTTAAACCAAAAACCGTACACTACGAATCAAAGCATTTTAAGCCCAAACGACATCCCTGCAAACAGTGACCAGCTTTCGATTTCTCACGACGTATGCATGAACTGGGTCTAGGCTATGGCCAGGGCTGAGATTTGCCGAATATATCTGGTGCGTGCGTGGGGTGGGTGGCAGCTCTGGTATGTCTCAATCATTTCCTCTGTAAACCACCAAACCGATTCAAGCACACGAGATCGAGTCGAAATTTAAACTGATTCAGCCCTCTTGCTCGATCATTGACAGCACATCCTACTGCGCTAACTCGGCACAGTGCATTGTAGTTTGGCGTAATTACACCATATTCAGCAGAGGAGCCCAACTTCAGAACTCATCGATATGCTGGATTTTGAAAAAGCTGCCATCCCTGGCCGTTGTGTATGACGTCACCACATGTTCGACTCAGGCAGCCGGCCAGCTGATTTCTGCAGCGAACGTGGCAGAGGTTCCCTGCTGCCAGTCGGGCCTGACGTCACTCAACTTCACATTATACTGCCCGATCGCAACATACAACTCGTCGCATTCTATTACCTGATCGCAGCATACAACTCGTCACATTCACCACACAAATACCACACCATACCCGCCAAAGCGCCGACTGGGAACTTGGGAACTGCTGTGACCCCGTGGCCCCGGACCTGAGCGAGCAGCATGCTCCGACCACCTGTACGACGCGTCGGCATAACCGTGCACCCACGTACAGGCAACCAGCATCAGTGCGGCCGTAGTTCCGATGTTGCCCGCAGAGCGGCGCCAGCAGCCGACAATGCCCGTCCAGAATGCCACGAATATGAAGAAGAACGCCACGATGAACAGGGCGATCATGGAGCGCGCCATGTCTGAAAGACGGCCGGCTGTGTCATCGGCCGCACTGCTCAGTCCGCTCTCCACCAGGCTGAGGCGGAGGTGGGGTACCGCGAGACGGTACAGAAGGGTCGGTCGTTGTTTTTTGTTCACAATCTCCAACACCACTTTAGGCCTTCACAGGGGAAGACCTGGGCTAAACAGCCTAACAGCCTAAATATAGCAGTGGCTTTAAACAAGTGAAAGACTGGGAAGAATCAGCCGGTGACTACGCTGAATCATGTCGGTGACAGTGACACAGATGTCAGTGACATGGCACATACGTAACTAGCCACCTGTGTCCGGAATGCATTCAGCGCGTTCGCGAATACGTCAGCACTTCAGCACAGCAGCATGTCAGCGTTGAAAATATGTTCGCCTCTGTTACTGATCTGGTGAACAAGCCAGACCTAATGGTCTATACACGCGCATATGGTACATGAAATAAAACAGCTTCTCTTGGCGGGGGACCAGTGGCACAGCCAGGATTTTCCTAAGGGGTGACCCAAAAAACGCGATGAAGCAAAGTTTACAGCTAGCTTCGCGCGCCAAAAAATATAAACTTTTGCGTGGTAGAAATCTCAAAATTTATATTTGATCTAGTGTATTTTTGGGTGTTAAGGGGGAGGGCGGTCCCTCCCCCCTTGGTTGCGATACAGGACAATGGGCCCCGGACAACATGACCGCCATTATTCCCCACAGGAAATAGACACCGGACAACAGAGACACCACCATTCCCCACAGAACAATGGACACAGGACACTATTTGGCACTGGACAGAACTGGAAACCGGACAGCATTGGACATAGCTCTGCATTAAGAACCGAACAATACTGGCCCTATATCTACATTAAATACCTAACAACACGGGACATAGATCTACGCTAAACACCGTGCAGCATTAGTCATCGGACCATAAACACCGTGCAACATTAGTCATCGGACCATAAACACCGTGCAACATTAGTCATCGGACCATAAACACCGTGCAGCGTTAGTCATCGGACCATAAACACCGTGCAACATTAGTCATCGGACCATAAACACCGTGCAACATTTGTCATCGGACCATAAATACCGTGCAACATTAGTCATCGATCCATAAACAAAAACACTGGAAAAAGTTAGGCACTGAGCAGCACTTCCGATTGAAACATTGCGCGCTCCACAGCAAATCGGCAATGCATACATTGTTGCATAGGAGCAGCATAGTGCCCTCGCTGGACGACTGGAGAGGCTGTGAAAAAAAAACAAGGACACGGTTTCCGTCAGGATGGTTAAGCATAGAAAAAGCACACAAGAATATAAATCGAAAGGACAAATTTGGCAATGACCACAGCAAGCATGAGGAATTGTGAAGCAGCTGTGTTGGGCATCACCGCCTGGTTGGATTCCCTCAGCGCAGCACTCACGCAGTCTCGCCATCAGCTCTTCGGAGAAGGTCTTGGTGAGGTTCTCCTCGTCGGGGATGTAGTAGTCTATGTTCTCGCAGTAGGTCTCCACCGGACTGAGGTACAGTTCCACTGGAGACAGAACAGCATCGTATGGTGAACGAACTGTGGCCATTTTCTCCGTATCTGTACAATGCAGTCCTGTATGGCAGCTATGCCTCCCCCCCCCCAGTTGGCGTCGGCTGCACGACGCGGCGTTGTGAGGGGAGGGGAGGGGGCAAGCTGGACGCGTCACGAGATACTAACACCACAAACTCCGTGATGCTCCTGTAGAGAGGAGATCTCCAATTGTGTCGACTGTAAGGTGTAAAAATGAACCTTCTGTGGAAATGTTCAGCAATGCAGGCAGGTATTAGTCGTACTCTGGAAGGACAGGGATAATAATTAATTCAGTGGCGCCAGTTCTATGTACGACCACTGGTCCCCCTTGACAAAATCACAAAGTCGTCGACGGCAGAAGACAGGTCGTGCAGCCCTGATATGTCATCATAAGTTGTGTTTCAGTTGCCCCGTACCCGACCAGAAGTTCAGGATGATTGTTTATCAGGCGCATTACCGTCAAGGTCATGCATGTCTGAGTCATCGTGGTATGTAGCTACAGAGAACAGTCTCGAAGGCGTGTCGATCCGAGGCCTAAACACGCGACCCCGACACCCCCCCCCCTCCTCCGAGGATCAGTGTGTCCAAATTTGACATTTTCGGAGTTGAGCAAGAATGTAAATACAACTTCAATTTCAGATAGCTTCAAAATCCTGATGAATATAGCCATCAAAATCGGAATTTTGCCCTATTTAAGGTACGGCATCGCCTAAATTCGGTTCCATTTCCATTGTTGATGATAAATTATACAGTGAGATTCTTTATTTACATCCTACCACCTAACTCAGCGAATTTGGACACCCTGCCGAGGATGGATCAGGTCATTTTACTACTCGGCCAATCACATAATGGCAGCATAATACGTGGGATTTTAATGGCCATTCTTAATTGTAGGTATTAGCGTGCTCAACGCAAAGTGCTTAAATCTACTCCGTAGATTAGAGCAAAGCGCCGACTACCAGTGTAGCGTGTTGGACTGGGCGATATCGTGCCACGGACAGGTCATCAGTGGTCAGGTCACGGTCAGGTCAGCTGTGGTGCAATCACCAACCAGTTATTCGCCGGGTACATGCAGCAAGCGCACGTTGACTGCAACGTGACCTTGGCGTGCTCAAGCGGCAAAATGCACTCGCGTGCAAGTGTGGCGACCGTACTGGTCAAGTGTAGCGGCCGTACTGGCCAGGTGTAGCGGCTGTACTGGCCAAGTGTAGCGGCCGTACTGACCAAGTGTACCGGCTGTACTGGCCAAGTGTAGCGGCCGTACTGGCCAAATGTAGCGGCCTTGGCGGCCGTACTGGCCAAGTGTAGCGGCCGAACTGGCCAAGTGTAGTGGCCGTACTGGTTAAGTCTAGCGGCCGTACTGGCGAAGTGTAGCGGCCGTACTGGCCAAGTGTAGCGGCCGTTCTGGCCAAGTGTAGCGGCTGTACTGGCCAAGTGTAGCGGCCGTACTGGCCAAGTGTAGTGGCCGTACTGGTTAAGTCTAGCGGCCGTATTGGCCAAGTGTACCGGCTGTACTGGCCAAGTGTAGCGGCTGTACTGGCCAAGTGTAGCGGCCGTACTGGCCAAGTGTAGCGACCGTATTGGTTATGCTCTGCCCGTGACAGTAAGTGCATCGCTGGCTACCCAACCGAGGCGCCGTTTCGAGCGAGCAACACGCCCCAGTTCGCAAACCGAACCGTCTTTTTCCTTTTTCTCTTTGGTGGAGGAAAAGTGCCATCTGCTGGTGATCACCGACACTGAGGAAAAGTTGCCTTACACCAGCTTATGTGGCATCCGGCATCGGACAAGCAATATAGGAAGGTGAGAGACCCCTGAAGGTAGACAAAGAGTGTGGTGTAGAGGGAAGGTATGCAGAGGATATACAGTACACACAGACAGACACACATTGCACGCGATAGTATATTTGGAGGGTGGCCAGCGTTACAGGCTTCAGACCAGCTCCGCTGGTCACCCTCGACCTGAAAACGAAGTGGAGGCTCGGTCGTCCAGGGCGAGCTGTGGGCGTCCTGGCTGACACTTGGAAGGTGAATGTTGAAATGAATGCCTGGAAAACTTGAAGGTAACAACCAAGCGCGATCTACCGTCCGTTTTTACTAAATTGGATCAGTCCCTGCCTACCTATTTGAGCATAGCCTATATACATGTGTGTGTGTGTGTGTGTCACGCGAGAGCGGAGATAATGCGTTTGATTTCAACGTTGAGCTTTACATGGAGTGTTCTAATTAGGAAAATGGAGGAACTCGAAAAGGAGTTTGAGGAGCGTCGGGTGCCTCTCCCTCATCAGTGTGCGCACTGACAATGAATGTGATTATCACTAAGTAAGCAGAAATGGAGCGATACTGCAAATTATACATGGGACATAAAAGTTAAAAAATATATGATGAAATAATGCTGGTCGTACACGCGGCGATACCGGCGGAATGGGTAACAGTGAGTCAGGATGGCGTGGCCTGGCCGTAAACTGGCCAGGACCACGGTAACCGTGTGTCAGGATGGCGTGGCCTGGCCGTAAACTGGCCAGGACCACGGTAACCGTGTGTCAGGATGGCGTGGCCTAGCCGTAAACTGGCCTGGACCACGGTAACCGTGTGTCAGGATGGCGTGGCCTAGCCGTAAACTGGCCAGGACCACGGTAACCGTGTGTCAGGATGGCGTGGCCTAGCCGTAAACTGGCCTGGACCACGGTAACCGTGTGTCAGGATGGCGTGGCCTGGCCGTAAACTGGCCAGGACCACGGTAACCGTGTGTCAGGATGGCGTGGCCTAGCCGTAAACTGGCCAGGACCACGGTAACCGTGTGTCAGGATGGCGTGGCCTGGCCGTAAACTGGCCAGGACCACGGTAACCGTGTGTCAGGATGGCGTGGCCTTAGCCGTAAACGGGCCAGGACCACGGTAACCGTGTCTACAGGATGGCGTGGCCTAGCCGTAAACTGGCCAGGACCACGGTAACCGTGTGTCAGGATGGCGTGGCCTGGCCGTAAACTGGCCAGGACCACCTCTTCATGCGTGTGTGTTGGTGTAATAAGGACCATTTGGAGTGAACGAGCATAGGAACCGCAGTTCGGGGCCAACAAGACGCCTCGCCCAGCCAACCGAGCCGCCGTTCAGAGCTAACAACACGCCTCACCCAGACAACCGAGCCGCCGTTCAGAGCTAGCAACACGGCTCGCTCAGCCAACCGAGCCGCCGTTCAGAGCCAACAGCACGCCTCATCCAGCCAACCGAGCTACCGTTCAGAGCTAACACGCCTCACCCAGCCAACCGAGCCGCCGTTCAGAGGAAGTCGAGCCGCCACCCGAAAGCCCGCCAAATTCCCTTTCACGGCGGCCTGCTCGACTTCTGCGCCGTCAGGCGGGGGCCTGGCTGACCAGAGCCACTGCCGACCTGGTGTCCTGACCCACTTTTTGTTGGAGCCGGTAGCATACCAGGACAGCTTACCAGGAAAGCATGCCAGGGCAGCATACCACGGCAGCATACCAAGACAGCTTACCAGGGCAGCATATCACGGTAGTATACCACGGCAGCTTACCAGGACAGCATACCAGGGCAGCATACCACGGCAGCATATCATGGTAGCATATCAGAGCAGCATATCAGGACCGCATACCGGGACAGCATATCACGGCAGCATACTAGGGTAGCATACCACGGCAGCATACCGGGACGGAATGTCATGGCAGCATACTAAGACAGCATACCACGGCAGCTTAACACGGCAACTTAACACGGAAATTTAACACGGGAAATAAACAGCTGAGGTTCCGGTAGCATGCAACGGCTCAGATACCGGCAGCATACTCCATCAAGATTTAACAAAGAAGTAAAAATGAACCTTCTCCACGGTGACTGAGAAACTCAGCGGCGCCCCTGAGCCTAAAGAAACAACCAGCTGACACGAGACAGTTGGTCACCTTGTCAAAGTCGTGGTTACGTCATTGCTCTACTGGACACGGTGGAATCTGGCTGACCGCTACTAAGACCGTACCGTTTGAGGATGGCATGCGAGACCAGGGGCCAGTTTCACGAAGACCAATTTGTCTTATTTAAGACAAATTGGTCTTGAATAAGACTTTTCCAGTTTCATCAAAAAGTATTATTTAAGAAACAAGAATGTAAAACAAAGACAAAAAATTCAAGACAAATTTCTTCTTATTCAAGAAAACATGGACGGTTGAGTTTCATGAAAGCTGGAATTTAACACAAATTCACGAAAATGTCTTAAGTTCCAGAGCAAGAAATCAAGCACATAATTCTTGCGTAGATTGGATGTAGTGCTGCAGTGTGGTGGAGTGTTGTTCGGTCGGAACTATTACTTCCATCGCAAATTACTTGAACGTGTTAGTCTGTTCGGTGTGCTATTGTATTAGTGTTGCGAAGTTTACGTTTTACTGTGCGTTTATCTTTGTGTACTATGGAAGAGGCAAGATTGGACCGCAATCGCCGGACAAGACGGATCTTCCGGGAGAGGGTTACCGTGTGATTGAATGGAATTGGTTACCGTGTGATTGAAGTATCTTTGAAACAATAAATATGATTTACTTCTTAGATAAAGAAATAAATCGAATAATAATTATGCGGAGTCTCCACCAGAGGGGGGGCTGGGCACAACATCCTCCTTCAATCCCGAAATTGACAATGACCTTATGTCGCTCACTGGAAAGAATTCGCCCCATAAAATGGTGTCTATCCCACACCCCTTAGATTTGGATGTTCCGCCAACTATGATAACGGAGCGGGGGTTCCGAGGTGAAATTTCACCGATCAAACCATTTGAGTAGTAGGATGATGTGCCGTTTTATTCAAGGCCCTGAAGGGTACTTTGGGCATCCCCGCTAAATTTCAGGCATAGATGTAGGTTTCTGAAAATTATTGGAAGGGCAATAATTTACAATAACAGCAATTTACAAGGGTACATGAAGGCAATGGGCGGGCCCAAATTAATAGGGAGACATGCCACCAAGGGTAACACGTTAAAAGTTATAATTATTTTGGGGTAAGCCAACATTGAGGGGGGGTTGCGAGGGTCCTCCCAAAGGCATACAGAGCTTCACTGATTTCAGGAGATCATCTGACCCCTGACTACCTACACCACTAATTGTATCGTTCTCAGATCATTTCAGCGCATAACTATTCATCAGATTCATGCTCATCTCTTTCTTCTCTAATATCGCTCGGAACACTTCAGTTTTTTTTCTGGCGTTGCTGCCTCCTGGAACCCATGCTCAATGAATGTAAGAATTTATATCTTATTTTTCGACCTCGGCTCCGTATCACAATGTATATTGTAACTACTATCGCCATCTATTATCGGTATGCCCTAATGGTGTCGGCCAGTCAGCTGATAATGTAAACAAACAACTAGTGCAGAAAGAAGCCGGCGATCGCAGCCCGTCGTTTTATAGGTACTTGATTAATTTTGTCGTACACATTGTATGTTGAACATTTATTATGTATTGCAGTTAGATGTAGGTATCTGTTTGCAACGGAAATAAGAAGTTATCGTGCTCGCAACATTTCAGTTACCGACACATTAAGAAAACACCTCTAGACACAATCTACGAACAATCGAAAAAGTAAGACTTTGAAACTAAGACATCTTTAATTTCATGAGATCGCTTTTAAAAGATTCTTTGTTTTACATTTCTTAGTTTTGAAATGTCTTGGTTTTCATGAAACTGGGCCCAGGACTGCTGCAGGGCATATCGGCGCACGTGACGGAGACCAGGACTGCTGCAGGGCATATCGGCGCACGTGACGGAGACCAGGACTGCTGCAGGGCATATCGGTGCACGTGACGGAGACCAAGATTGCTGCAGGGCAGACCGGTGCACGTGACGGATACAAGGACTGGTGCAGGGCAAACCGGTGCACGTGACGGAGACCAGGACTACTGCAGGGCAGACCGGTGCACGTGACGGAGACCAGGACTACTGCAGGGCAGACCGGTGCACGTGACGGAGACCAGGACTACTGCAGGGCAGGCCGGTGCACGTGATGGAAAGACCAGGACTGCTGCAGGGCAGACCAGTGCACCTGACGGAGACTAGGACTACTGCAGGGCAGACCGGTGCACGTGACGGAAGGATTGATCACGGATTGGTCAAGGATTGGTCGCGGGCGTCACCACCGCCGGTGGTAATGGGGTACACTCCCACCTAGCAATATGCTGGTGTGGATCGCCCTCATTTAGCAGCCAGTTGGCCACGTCTATAACGGAAATACGTTGATGCAGCTTGCTATCTTGATAATAAATTGTCGGATAAGAAAAAGAACAAAATAACTGCAAAAGTGTGGAAAATAATCCCAGAAATGGTGAAAAGCATTTATTATATTGCAACGTGTATGTGCAACGTGTTGGCTATGCATGGTATCACATTTCTGAAGCTATTTTCAGTGGATGTCCCCTTTCGTTTAATGAATTTCCCTTGGATAGCACGAAAGTCAGTTACAAAGTAACGATCTTCCCGTCTTTCCCTGGGATAGCACAACAGTCAGTTACAAAGTAACGATCTTCCCTTCGGGCCGAATGCCACCATCAGCAAAAATCCGTGGTGAAGCCGCTGTCTGTGATGAAGGCTAGGTGGTGCACATGTACGGAGATGCAAGTCTGTCTGAGAGAAGATTGATTTGCTGTACGGCCATGCTAGACAAAAAAAAACGGTATTCATCATCGATAAGATTATTCTGGCAGCACACAGATCAAGGGATGGCTGAGACCAGGGTGCTCTGGTGCTACATTTTGGCAGCACGAAGTGCTGCCTAATGTTGCCATGCTGACACACATTTGGAAGCATTGGCCGAGTGGCGTTCCATGTGAAATGACCTGACCCCAAAAAGGAACTTCTCTCCCATTTATTTCTGTTCACTTATAATCCTTTGAAACCGGTGACTACAACACAAGTCGGATGCTTGCCAATTCTGTGCAGAACGAACCTCAGATGACGTCACAGATTCTCAGACCAGGTGCAATGCGATGCTGCTCTTTTCACCTGTCACATGTGACGCTGGAGACGTATATGGCGCGGCTTTTGTGTCACCATCGTCAACAAACTGGATGCACGAAGCAATGCAAACGCTGCGTCCCTCTTCTTCGTGGAAATTCCAAGCGTACAGCTACGTCATACGGAAACGTGCGGCCCTGCGTGTGCCTGTTGATTCACCAGCTACCTACCGGCCGGCCACTCCCGGCACACCCAGCACTCTCAGCATCAAGCCGAGAGTGACCCGTTACGTGACGTGTGGCAGGAAGTCTAGTGACGAGTCATCCTGCCCCACGTCACGTAACGGGTCACTCTCGGCACCAAGCCGAGACTGACCCGTTACGTGACTTGTGGCAGTGGGCCTATTGATGAGGTCAAATGATGAGGCATATTGATGAGGAAATCACGGTCTCAGGGTTCAGGGTTCAGGTTCATGGTCTCGTGTCGCTGAAATGGCTGAGCAAACTGCCGCTACACCATCGATAGTCTGGCTCACTGCGTTTCTGGGTCATCACTATAATTCGAAACTGTGGTAGAGTAGCGAGCGTCGGCGCAAAAAACTGGTCGCAGACATCAGGAACTGAAAGCCGTAGTGGGCGCCGCGGACTGCTTTGACGTCGGCACGCCATCTGCCTTCAGTCTGCCGTCACGTCCGTCACTCTGCCGTCTCCTCCTCGGCTCGGTCGGCCGTGTCTGCGGCATGAGTCACCCGACACTCTGCCGTCACGTCCGTCACTCTGCCGTCTCCTCCTCGGCTCGGTCGGCCGTGTCTGCGGCATGAGTCACCCGACACTCTGCCGTCACGTCCGTCACTCTGCCGTCTCCTCCTCGGCTCGGTCGGCCGTGTCTGCGGCATGAGTCACCCGACACTCTGCCGTCACGTCCGTCACTCTGCCGTCTCCTCCTCGGCTCGGTCGGCCGTGTCTGCGGCATGAGTCACCCGATTGGTCGCTCGCTGGGTTCTGAACATTCAGACTCGCCCGCCCGGCATCCTTGACGTGGCTGGGCAAGGCCACTGATCTTGTGAAGGGATCTATCGCTCATGCTATTCTACCGAACAGTTCGTGCTGCTCGAGCGATAGAGGCGCTGTGCCTACAAATCTCGCAGAGGCTAGGTGTGGTCGGGCACTGAAACGGCTTTGCGAATTAATTTGTGAAATATGGCTCATAGTCGCGTCCTGCGAGGTAAGAAGTTGAAGACGATGGGTTGGGTATTCGAAGTGGAAGAGGCCGTCACTGCAGATGAATGCTATATATCATATGCAATATATTAAATCTTACTGTATGTTATGTGTCATATTATGTTTTGTCTTAGATTGCTTCCATCGTTATAACTCGTGATAAGGTATGACACAAAATATGATATGGATACCTGGAGTATGGCGTATTCATGGCAGTACTTTCAATGTTCCATGTATGATAAAACACTCGTTCCCCACTTCTTCCTATGCGGCTCCCCAGTGTTTTTTAAATCCCCCAAAGCCGGCGGAGTCCGATATTGAATCCCCATCCATTTCCCCTGTGCTGTTCTGCGGCAAAAGTCGGCGTACAAAACAGATCTCAGCAGCGGAGCTGCGGGCAGGGTACACAAGGGAAATGGGAACGGGCATCCTACATGAAGCCATTTTTATGCTTTTCCAATTGAGAACTGTTTGGCGTCAGCAATTGGTCCACCCTTTAGCAGTGGTTTGCCCGCCTCCGTTGAGATCCGCCTGACTGCACTCTGTTTCCTCTGATGTGCATTCAATGGTGATAGCTTGACACTGTCCTGTACGGTGTGCCTGGTGTTCTGACTGTCCTGCACGGTGTGTCTGATCTTATGACCGGCCTGTGCGGTGTGTCTGGTGTTCTGACTGTCCTGTACGGTGCGTCTGGTGTTCTGGCTGTCCTGCACGGTGTGTCTGGTGTTCTGACTGTCCTGCACGGTGTGTCTGATGTTCTGACTGTCCTGCACGGTGTGTCTGATGTTCTGACCGTCCTGTACGGTGTGTCTGGTGTTCTGACTATCCTGCACGGTGTGTCTGGTATTCTGACTGTCCTGTACGGTGTGTCTGGTGTTCTGACTGTCCTGCACGGTGTGTCTGGTATTCTGACTGTCCTGTACGGTGTGTCTGGTGTTCTGACTGTCCTGCACGGTGCATCTGGTGTGCTGGCACTCGTTATAGTGATGACTAGTCCCCTTGGTGCTCGGGGAGATCCTTGTACTGAAGGAGCCACTTCCGTACTTGGTGTGAGTTGTGACGTAAGGCATATTGATTTTGCTTCATTTATTATTTTCAGAAGTTTTTTTGGGTAATAATTTGGTTTTATCCTTTTCATTTTTGGATCTTCTTGTTTTTTGTTTATGTCGTAAGCGCACTATTCAGTTTTGGTGTCGATGGGTCTGACATCTGACATCTTACATCTGACGACGGGGTCCGCTGATGGGTGAGGCCATTGCTGAATTGGTCCCACCAATCAGTCCCTCTGATGAGGATATTCGCTGATAAGAGGTACTTCTGATTGCGGTTGGGGAATCTCACTAAATAGAGGTCTGCATGATCACTGACGGATCCAGGATTTGTCAGGGAGCAGTTGGCTGGAGAGGTGCCTTTGCCAAAAATCGGTGGAGTGGGGTGCACTCGAAGACACTCTGAAACCTTTTTATCTCAGAAGTTTCCTTCCAAGTTTGTTCCAAGTCTGCTTCTCTTCGAGGGGCTCCTCTGACTGCTACAAAATCCGTTGAGGGGGGGGACAGGGATGCACTTGAACCTATTCAGAGGGGCATCCGGTGCTTCCCCTTGCATCCGTTCCTGTGTATTACAGCAGGGCCCGCCCGATCACTTCCGCTGGTAGCCAGGCTACAGGACGACACAGTCGTCACGGCAGGTGACACCTCTGCACGTGACCTGGCGCCACGGCAGGCGACACCTCTGCACGTGACCTGGCGCCACGGCAGGCGACACCTCTGCACGTGACCTGACGCCGCGGCAGGTGACACCTCTGCACGTGACCTGGCGCCACGGCAGGTGACACCTCTGCACGTGACCTGACGCCGCGGCAGGTGACACCTCTGCACGTGACCTGGCGCCACGGCAGGCGACACCTCTGCACGTGACCTGACGCCGCGGCAGGTGACATCTCTGCACGTGACCTGACGCCGCGGCAGGTGACACCTCCGCCGCCGGCCGGTCGCGCGAATGCGGTGTGGACGCGTGGTCAGGGGCGGTCGCCACTCGCGCCAGATGGTGGGCTTCTGCTCGGTTTTTGCTCGCTCGGCGCGATGGCGAGGCGCGGATGCGGTGTCGCCAGCGACACATACGCGGCGGTGGACGGTGGTGGACACGGTGGTGGACGGTGGTGGACGCGGTGGTGGATGCGGCAGTGGACGCGGCGGTGGACGCGGCAGTGGACGCGTTGGTGGACGCGGCAGTGGACGCGGCAGTGGACGCGGCGGTGGACGCGGTGGTGGACGGTGGTGGGCGCGGCAGTGGACGCGGCGGTGGTGGACGCGGCGGTGGACGCGGCAGTGGACGCGGCGGTGGACGCGGCGGTGGACGCGGCAGTGGACGCGGCAATATGGCCGCCCGCGCGGCGGAGTGCCGACTCCCGACTATGAGAAACCGTGATTGAAAATGAGAGGTCGTGGTGGTGGATTTGTGCTTTATGGCGCGTCGAATGCATTGGTCATTTTGCGTCCATAAAAATGAGAGGTTGTATGGACGCTATAGTGCCAAGATATGTGACAGTTGAAGTGTCCAATGTATTGTTGTTCAGCATCCCCGGGAGCACTGCCGTGTACACACGCGCTAATTTACCCAGTTATGCTTCAATTGTGGCACAGAACACCAGGAACAGGAACAATGCAGCTATCATAATTGTCGCTTGCAATGGTAAGTATGAGGATAACGGAGAAGTCCATGTGGTTAGAAACCAGGTGTGAAAGGCGTGAAAACGTGATCGGAGAAGCAGTCAGAAGCGACCCATCGTCTGCAATACTCTCGATTATTCTTGCTCATTTGAGCACTGTCTGCTGTCCCATGGTGCAAACATGCGACATGCACTGCCATGCAAAACCGGCCGTTGACCCAGCAATGTACTGAAGTACTGCAGACATGCCAATGTATGGAAATGTCTGGCGGAACAAAGTTTACCGGTAAACCCATCCTAGGTCGCACCAGTGTGTTTTCAGCCGCTGTTTTTGTTCGGCCTTGAATGCAGCCGTCTAGGGCGAGCAGCAGCTGTTGGGGTTTTGCTGTGCTAATGACGGGCTATAGCGGCGAAGCGGGGTGCGTAAACAATCTACGCCCTCTTCCCAATGGAGTGGTGGGCGAACACCAGGACGACCAGAGCTCGCGTCACGATCGTAACGTAACGATGGTGCCGTTGTCTATGATGGATTGGTGGAGTGCAAGCGATTTGCGCTGACGGTACCTTCGTTGTATGGATTGCCCAGCACCACGGGCTATATCTATAGTGTCTCATGGCTAAGGTTCCAGGATGTCAATGTTAGAGGCGTAAGAGCTGCTTGTGGTGCACCAAGCGAGGCGAGGCACAGTGCACAAAGATACGTATCAGTGTTTCATTAATGGCGCAGTGTGGCGCCAAGGTGCGTGTCGAACAGGTGCGTGACGGGGGGGGTCTGCAGGCGGGAGCGGCAGTACGGCCCACCTCTGTGGCGGACAGGTCAGTCTGTGGCAGGCAGACCAATATGTGACGGGCAGGTCAGTCTGTGGCGGGCAGGTCACTCTGTGGCGGGCAGGTCAGTCTGTAACGGGCAGGTCAGTCTGTGGCAGACAGGTCAGTCTGTGGCGGGCAGGTCAGTCTGTGGCAGGCAGGTCAGTCTGTAGCGGGCAGGTCAGTCTGTGGCGGGCAGACCAGTATGTGGCGGGCAGGTCAGTCTGTGGCGGGCAGGTGAGTCTGTGGCGGGCAGACCAGTATGTGGCGGGCAGGTCAGTCTGTGGCGGGCAGGTCAGTCTGTGGCGGGCAGACCAGTCTGTGGCGGGCAGGTCAGTCTGTGGCGGGCAGGTCAGTCTGTGGCGGGCAGACCAGTGTGTCTGTGGCGGGCAGGTCAGTCTGTGGCGGGCAGACCAGTATGTGGTGGGCAGGTCGGTCGAGACGGGCAGGTCAGTCTGTGGCGGGCAGACCAGTCTGTGGCGGGCAGACCAATATGTGGCGGGCAGGTCAGTCTGTGGCGGGCAGGTCAGTCTGTGGCGGGCAGGTCAGTCTGTGACGGGCAGGTCAGTCTGTGGGGGGCAGGTCAGTCTGTGGCGGGCAGGTCAGTCTGTGGCGGGCAGGTCAGTCTGTGGCGGGAAGGTCAGTCTATGCCACCGGTCGGCGAGCCACTGACACAAAGCCGTCACGCCACTAGTATGGCCATGTCACAGCCACGTAGCCACGACCACAACCAAGTCATTGCGCGCAGCATGCAAATTTAATGTAAATGAAATGACAATCACCGTCTGCCCTTCACCCCCTCCATCCGTTGTTCTTCGTAATATGCATATCCCATGGGCATCAGCCAGCAAGTTACGAGCAAAGGGTGGTCTTCACTTCTGCATGGTCAGATCTGGAGAGTGTTTCTTGGTGACCATTCCCGGAAGCTGAGCATCGCCAGAACACTGCTAGACTTCCCTGGTACACACTCTCCTCAAACCCTGATCACATTGGCGTGCGGTTGCCGAGATCAGAACATGAAAGATGTCGGCGACTTCTCGTGGCACGTGGCAAGAGTTGTGGCAAGAGTTGTCTCACGTGGTAAGAGTTGGCAAGAGTTGTCGAGATGAAACATCGTGGGTGTCTGCAGTTGTGATTTATGTTCGATGAGCCCCATGACCTTGACGGCGAATGTTCTGAGCGACTTGATGCTCTTGCATCGAAATTAGTGATGCTCGTTGCACACATGATAATTTTCGCCTCTATGCGGGACAACTGCATGCCTTTCTTCAGAAGTGTAATTGGTTCTCAGCAGGACCAGACCGAAGACAGTGGCGAGACATCGGGGATAATTACCGCGCTGCGTGTGCTTTACGCTGCGTCCTGCCCTCACCGCAGCAAAGAGAACTGGAGCGACAGCCCGGATACGGTTTTCAGGTCAATGTAGACCCACGTCATCACGGAGCGCAATTGGTTCTCAGTCAGCCAGGAATGTTGAGAAGCGGGTTCGCTGTATCTATTTCATGGTCAACGAGACCATGAAATAGATACAGCGACGAGACCACTCCACCTTCGACGAGACCACCCCCACTCCACCTCCCCAACGAGACCACCCCCACTCCACCTCCGACGAGACCACCCCCACTCCAGCTCCCCAACGCGACCACCCCCACTCCACCTCCCCTTAACCGATGCCTTGCGTGGGAACGCAGACACAATGTGAGGACGGTAGTGAAGCATGCGAATGGCCTGCAATGGAGCTGCTGGAGAAGGTTAGGTGCGTCCAGATAGGATATTTACCGCCTATATCGCTTCCACCGCAATATCCGTCCAGCCAGCACAGTCGCTCTTCCCACGAGTCGGACGGTAAAGGAGCTAGCTAGCAGTGGTGTGGGTAGAGCGCCGCACTCTTCGTTCCCGAGAGCGAGAGTGTCTTCGAGGTTGCAAGGTCACGCCTATTACATGGTTACCGTGTTTCCACGAGCAACTCGGCAGTGATGCCATGCACTGACGTCACTAATGCTCCGGTGCCATGTTGATTCGAACAGTGTGCCATGTAATGTGGGACGGCATCTGATACCACATCTCAATAATCATACGCCCGGGCCTCGCATGCTGGGTAATAAGATTAAGTCGAGACCAAATGATAGCAGAAGGCTGAACAATCAGCACGACCAGGAGCGCAGCCAGGTGTGTCCAAGTAGGGTTGACATGTGTGGTGACCAGGAGCGCAGCCAGGTGTGTCCAAGTATGGTTGACATGTGTGGTGACCAGGAGCGCAGCCAGGTGTGTCCAAGTAGGGTTGACATGTGTGGTGACCAGGAGCGCAGCCAGGTGTGTCCAAGTATGGTTGACATGTGTGGTGACCAGGAGCGCAGCCAAGTGTGTCCAAGTATGGTTGACATGTGTGGTGACCAGGAGCGCAGCCAGGTGTGTCCATGTAGGGTTGACATGTGTGGTGACCAGGAGCGCAGCCAGGTGTGTCCATGTAGGGTTGACATGCGTTACCGCCGACGAGCACTAAGGCTGTCGCCGGTTTTCCATGCACCTATATGTACCGTTGTTCTGCCACGCCCAGCGTGATAAACTGTTCCACTGTACCTGCGGCGAGAGCTGTGTTTGTTTTGTCCTCCACACTGGCGAGGGTGCCTGGCTGTTCGGTGGTCAACCGCGTGGTGCTCGTTCACAGATGGTGGTATGGGAGTACCATGGTAACTGCTGGACTGACTCCACAGATAGTGGCATGGGAGTACCATGGTAACTGCTGGACTGACTCCACAGATGGTGGCATGGAAGTACCATGGTAACTGCTGGACTGACTCCACAGATGGTGGTATGGGAGTACCATGGTAACTGCTGGACTGACTCCACAGATGGTGGTATGGGAGTACCATGGTAACTGCTGGACTGACTCAACAGATAGTGGTATGGGAGTACCATGGTAACTGCTGGACTGTCTCCACAGATGGTGACATGGGAGTACCATGGTAACTACTGGACTGACTCCACAGATGGTGGTATGGGAGTACCATGGTAGCTGCTGGACTGTCTCCACAGATGGTGACATGGGAGTACCATGGTAACTACTGGACTGACTCCACAGATGGTGGTATGGGAGTACCATGGTAACTGCTGGACTGACTCCACAGATGGTGGTATGGGAGTACCATGGTAACTGCTGGACTGACTCCACAGATGGTGGTATGGGAGTACCATGGTAACTGCTGGACTGACTCCACATATGGTGGTATGGGAGTACCATGGTAACTGCTGGACTGACTCCATAGATGGTGGGATGGGAGTGCCATGGTAACTGCTGGACTGACTCCACATATGGTGTTATGGGAGTACCATGGTAACTGCTGGACTGACTCCACAGATGGTGGTATGGGAGTACCATGGTAACTGCTGGGGTGACCATGGTGTAACTTATTGGGTGTCCTTCGTAACAGTGCATCAGATAATGTCTGGCGTGACGGCCGAGGTTGACACAGCTCTCCAGAGCCGGCTGTCCACAGGTAAGGGAGCCTGGTAGCTTCTTGTCAAGGAGCTCGCATTGAAAAGGCTCTTCGGGCCTACAGGAGATTTGCGTGGATTGCAGGAGGCCCAGGGGGGCCTACAGGTCTCCTGTGTGCCCTCCTAGGACCACAGAAGGCCCTTCGGATTACGGAAGATTCACCCTTAGACTACATGAAAACTTCTGGGACTTCAGAAGCCCCCGGGATTACAGGAGGCCCACTGGGACTAGAAGAGGCCCCTTGGATTATAAGAGGCCCCACTGGAACTACAAGAGCAGTCCCCTGGGATTCTAGGAGGCCCTTAGGACTACATGAGTCTCCTAGGACTCTCCTTCCCATCCATAACTACACGGGCCCCGCTGGGATTGCATGAACCTTGCCCATCCGGATTTATACGGGGCCCCATGTAGCTCCCTTCCCACGCCTTCCGCACGATCTGTAAAAAAATCAACTTTTACGTGGGCTTAGTTATATATCATAAATTACGATGTACCAATATTTCGGCATGTCTTTAAATCCGACGCAGTCCTAGTCACTGCAAGGAGGCTACCCCTCCCCTCTTCCCCGGTGAGATGACCTCAGCAGGCCCCCTGGGGAGGCCTGTCAAGGAACGAGCTCCCCCTTGCGTGCCGACGTTCCGTCGCCAATTCAAGAATGCAATTGCTAAAAACTAACGTTCATGCTTCTTATTTTATTCTTTTTGTTGACTACTTGTTGACTTTATGTACTTAATATTATAAGTGTTGGTGATTAAAATATAAGCGAGTGTACCTGGGAGAAACAACAACCATGCATGTCTCACATCCCCGTAAAGTATGCACTCAACTCTGAGGGCCGGGATTTTAACGTTTTGGCGACGTGCCTGTTGAACCGCATGCCTCATGTCGCATGAAGGGTGCATGTCTTATTCCCGACACCACATCACTCTCCAGTGATGCAGATATATTTGCAGGCCGCGTCTGTACACGAGGTTTTGCAAGCCATGTGAGAATCACATCGGAGTTGTGACGTCACTGGCCGGTTGCCATCGACGTTCCTGATTGGCTGCCGTGGTGGGCACGAGCGATGCCTCGGGCGCTTCCGTTCCGGCGGTACCAGTCACGGCCAGGCTGCGGCGGCTCCATTGTTGTCGGCGTGTGTGGGAGGAGGTCAGCGGAGGAATGGGGGTGGGAGGTGAGGGGCGACCACTGAGGGGCTGCCAGCGCTTGGCTAGGTCGAGATCAATATCAGGCTGCGGACGGGCTATGTGCGGTTATGTCCAGAGACGTCCACAAGGTAGACGGCCCGCCCACAGCCGCGTAAGAATGCCACTATTCCTCTGAAAAATGTATACCATGCTAAGGAATTTCAACATCGATACTTTTGCTGGGCTTGAGTCGTCCCTCCAAAAACATAAAAGTGTCCGCTTCCGACTATGCCAATGGGAACTATGTCTGCACATTCTTTGCACAGGGAACTATGTCATATTTTCCCGGTGACAGCCTTGGCTTGACTGAAACTTCACCACCTCAAACTGCACCTGGGCTGAAGCTTCACATCCAACTTTCCAACAGCAGCGGGGCGGAAAACGCCTGCGGAGCTGCGGCGATTTAACTGGTGTGAACAGCAACACACAGAGTACCTCCTGATGGAGAGCCGCCTTGGTTCCAAGGACCCGGAACACGAGCGTGCTGTGTCTCAGTTAACGCTTAACCAGCCCGACTCCAGGATGTCTACAGTGCAGTTCGATGCCGTGGTCTGTATACAAATTTGGAGCGTGAGATTGTGATTGCCACCTTGATCCGATATGCCAGGTGTTGCTGCTGGCCGTTAGTCGGAGTTCCCTGTCCAACTGGATCGCGTGACGTGAGGCACGAATTTCCTCAAGAAGAGGGGAAAGTTTCTCAGGGATTTGGTTCAGTGACACTATTTGCTTACGACTTTCATCTGTTATTCAGTCATGAGATAATTGGAATAATTTTTTTAAAGAGAAACTTCACGAGTCGGTCGTTGAACGGTGCGGTATCCTTTTTTTCGCGAACAACGCACACGGACAAGAACGCACCCTTCCAGTGAAAGAGGATAAAGCTCCTTTTACGATTTCACTATGCTTCTTTTGCGGCAAGGCAGTGTCTAGTTCCTCATCCATTAGTGCATGCGTGCTAGCCATCAAACTAGGCATTTGCGACTGTGAAGGGGAGGGGCATTAGGTGTAGGGAGGAAGAGTGAACTCAGTTGAATGTGAAGGGGAGGGGCATTAGGTGTAGGGAGGAAGAGTGAACTCAGTTGAATGTGAATGGGAGGGGCATTAGGTGTAGGGAGGAAGAGTGAACTCAGTTGAATGTGAAGGGGAGGGGCATTAGGTGTAGGGAGGGGAGAGTGAGTTCACTTGAATGAGCAAGGTAGTGCTTTCAGTTACGATGTAGATATTAAAGACTAGCGCTTAATATTATTGGGTAGAGTCAGGGGCGGATATAGGCGGGGGGAGACTGGGGGAATGGGCGCCACCCCCCATGGAAAAGTGGCGCACCTCAGGTCAGAAAAGATGCCCCTTTAAGAAGGCTCGAGTGCACCCCCACCCCGTTCAACAGATTCTCTTTGTCAAAAAATGCTTCTTTCAGAGGTAAGTGCGCCCCTTTGGACGAAAAGGCATCCTTTCAGTATGTTCGAGCACACCCTCCCCCACGCAGCAATTTTTTTTCCTCTGAAAGCACCACTCCGAGGAAATGTCCCCCCTCCCCGATGAGAATTCCTCGATCCGCTCCTGCGCAGAATACAGCCACAGACCGTCACCTCACCTCATGCATGCTTTCCTGTCTAAGCTTATGTTTATCTAGCTTCCCATATGCTTATCTAGCTTGTCTATTGCGCGATTTAGAAGGGCTACCTTGCTTACTACAAATTGGCCTTTAGCAGCCGATAATTACGATCATTTGTTAATTAACCGTCTGATAGCTTGAATACCGACAGACCAAAAATAGCTTCCATGGCCGAAGAACTTCGCAAACGAAATCATAGAAGTTGCACCAACCATGGGAGATGGGGAGGCGGCTGAAAGACGGCAGCAGCACTCTGTTCACGACATTCGACTTGCGTCTCTGAGATTCTGCTCAGGTGGAGGTGACTCATAACCTCCATAGTTCACAACCTTCACATGCTCATAATTCCCAAATGCTGAAAACCTTCACAGGTTCGTAGCCCGCACATGCCCATAGCGTCCCGATGATAAAAACCCACATTATTGTAACTCCACATGCTCATAACTCCCACGTGCTGAAAATCTTCACAGGCTCATAACCTCCACACGCTCTTGACTTCCCCATCCTCAAAAACTCCACAGGCTCATAAACCCCACACGCTCATGACCCCGATCAGCCCGGTCGTTCGCAGCTGCGTCGAACGACACCGGTGTGCGAGATCACGATGCTCGAATGAGGTCGCGTGTCTGCCGATCACACGATCACACCCTATGTACCAGGCTATAACCTATGCCATGCCTACCCCGTAGTCACGTGTCTGCCGACCACACGACCACACTATGTACCAGGCTATAACCTATGCCATGCCTTCCGATTACATGGCGCAGCGTTAGTTAACGCCACGTAGGTGGCAAACGCCCGCTCCTTTAATCCATGGAAAGACAAGCTATTGAGGCAAGAAGAACAAGCAGAACAGTTAACCTCCCGCCCTCGAGGACGTATTCTTTTCCTTCTCCCATTTAGGTACAGCTGTCTGTCGTCAAATATTTCCCTCCTTCATCACGTTTTCCCTTTGGTCAGGAAAATATGATGCGTCCATCAGGGTGAGAGCTATAAGTTTTCTGCATAGCGCATACGCGCTGCTCATCCCGCATACCCCATACGGCGTTGCGGAACTGTTTATGTATGCAATACAGCCATCCCAGAATAACATTTGATGTGAGAGGAAACGCAAAACACAGACACAGTGCCCGGATGTCATTGCGTAGCCAGCATGCATATATTTGCGCTCGGCTTATCATACAAAGGCAGTGTGCGAGATGTGCAATGTGCCCCAGCACAGCAGGCGCTTCAGAGATGTGTGCAGATGTGTGCAGATGTTTCATTCTGCTGTTGAGACATCAACGCGCGAGAATCCTTCAATTTCGAAGCTTGTCTTTGCAGATGCGCTCTCAGCACATATTTCCTTGGCATTTTCTAACACGGGAATGTGATTGCTTTGATGTAAAATTCTGCCCGGTGAATATTCTGCAAATGTTTTCAGTGCTGCTGGAAGGTCTATGTGCGCCGCGCTTATACGATGAAAGCATGTCAGCGTGCAAGCTGCCAAACATCTGCAGATGACGCAGTCTTCCACGGTTCAAGGCAGGGTGAAGTAGTCGCTCAGCCGTGTGGCCTGCGAGCTGATGCCGCTCTCAAATCGACCGAATATATGGGTCGTGCACCTTCGTGATCAATCATGGGCCTGGCTATCGCCTTGGGTCTGGCGATGATTGAGCGGTAGTTGGAAAGAAGCGTCTTGGTTGGCTTCAGCTGAGGTCCGTCTCCGTTACTCCGGAGCTGATGACGTCCGGCGGTTTTCCATCGCGTGGTCCGACACCGAGGCACGTCACCAGGGTGTGGATGGACTGCGGGTCCACCCCCGGACGTCACGTCACCAGGGTGTGGATGGGCTGCGGGTCCACCTCAGGACGTCACGTCACCAGGGTGTGGATGGGCTGCGACCCACCTCGGGACGTCACGTCACCAGGATGTGGATGGGCTGCGCCCCTGGGCTGCGGGACGTCACGTCACCAGGATGTGGATGGGCTGCGGACCACCTCGGGACGTCACGTCACCAGGATGTGGATGGGCTGCGGGACCACCTCGGGACGTCACGTCACCAGGATGTGGATGGGCTGCGGGTCCACCCCCGGACGTCACGTCACCAGGATGTGGATGGACTGCGAGTCCACCCCCGGACGTCACGTCACCAGGATGTGGATTGACTGCGGCCCACCTCCGGACGTCACGTCACCAGGATGTGGATGGGCTGCGGACCACCTCGGGACGTCACGTCACCAGGATGTGGACGGGCTGCGGGACCACCTCGGGACGTCACGTCACCAGGATGTGGATGGGCTGCGGGTCCACCCCCGGACGTCACGTCACCAGGGTGTGGATGGGCTGCGGGTCCACCTCAGGACGTCACGTCACCAGGGTGTGGATGGGCTGCGACCCACCTCGGGACGTCACGTCACCAGGATGTGGATGGGCTGCGGACCACCTCGGGACGTCACGTCACCAGGATGTGGATGGGCTGCGGGTCCACCCCCGGACGTCACGTCACCAGGATGTGGACGGGCTGCGGGACCACCTCGGGACGTCACGTCACCAGGATGTGGATGGGCTGCGGGTCCACCCCCGGACGTCACGTCACCAGGATGTGGCTGGGCTGCAGCCCACCTCCGGACGAATCACACGTCACCAGCCATGCGCGGCGGCGCGCGGAAGGTCACGCCACACGCCCGCTCGGACCCTCCACGTTCTGCTCGAGTCATGGACGTCGCCACGGCAGAGAACGTGACACTCGTCGCCCTCCAAGCTTCGCTAAGCAGCTCGCTAAGCATCACACCTCACGGCTTGTATGGCCAAAATCGGCCTACAACCAATTTCGTCCCCCCCCCCCCTTCCTCCCTCCCCATCTAGAATCTGTGGCGACGCCCATGCCTCGAGTCGTCCATCATTTGAGTTGACGAGCTTGGTTGGTCAGCTGTCAAGGCGCAGTAAAGTGCAGCGGCCGTGAAAGTACCACCGCTATGGCGATCCATGCGTGTCGCAGGCAGCCAGTTGTGAGAGTGAGCCGATCCAGAAGGTGGCTGTTGCCGACTGACGTCTGGTCCAGGGTCCGCGCGCTGGGAGTGGTGATGGTGTGCTGGGAGTTCGGCACGTCATGTTTTCCACCACGTTCCTTCAGTTTCTGGTGGCTACAGAGCTCACTGAGATATTTGGGACTTCGTTATGGGGGGGGGGGGGATTTTGAGAAGGCGCCTGTCCACACGGAGGGCCGCCTTCGATTGAAAATTGAATTGAGTGGATGGGTGTGGTGAGGTGTATTCGGACTTTCTGAAGGGGCACCTTTTCCACCTGGAAGGGCGCCCCTTCTCGATCAAGGGTGCCGTTCAGTACTAAGGGGGATCGCCCTCTTGGTCCCTCTTATATCCATCCCCGACAGAGCCTAAAGCCTGACATAGCCAGATATGAAGAATAAGCAATCTGTTCCCCACATGGATGGCGACTCGGCTAAGGTCAGCAGTTTCTTAGGTAGAGTATTGGATATTAGCGACTGTTTCCAGGAGAAAAGGCAATGTGACTCTAAATTAACGTGCCTGTTGGTGTAGGTGGTTGTCTATCACACCAAACTGGTTACTTAGGAACCACTTAGGGCTGGACAGTGATACATGGACAGAGGAACTTGGCGAAAATAGTTTGCATGGCACCAGCAATGTCAAAACCGACTCAAATCAAACATCCCCGCAGGTGCCTCAGCGACAAAAAAATTGCATCCCCTATGTGGATTCCATCGGTATGTCCACAAGCGCCCGTTCGAATACCACTTCTGCTCTGAAGCCTCCAGGCTGACGTCGCCCGTTAGAGGTTCAAACCGAAGCCGGATGATCTGCACGGCTGAGCGAGATGAACACGAGCCGATCGGGCCGCGCCCAAACCCGACCGAACTCTGCGTACAGGACCAATGTACAGGACCAATGTACAGAACCAATGTACAGGACCAATGTACAGAACCAATGTACAGGACCAATGTACAGGACCAATGTACAGGACCAATGTACAGGACCAATGTACAGAACCAATGTACAGAACCAATGTACAGGACCAATGCTTTGCTCCGTAACGGCAGGTGGTAGAGCGGGCCCGCCGGGGATTTCTCTCCGGCAAAGGTCGTTAGTGTAGATGTCACGGGTGGGATCTGCAAGTGTAGATGTTACGGGCACCGTCTGGGCCAATTGACGTAGACTTAAGTGGAGATTGTTACCGTTAATGACTGTAAGTGTAGACGTTACGGACAGCGTCTCAGTCAAGTGTGGATATTACTGGCATCGTCTCGGCCACATGTGGATATTACTGGTAGCGGCTCGGCCACATGTGGATATTACTGGTAGCGTCTCGGCCAAGTGTAGATATTACTGACAGCGTCTCGGCCACATGTGGATATTACTGGTAGCGTCTCGGCCAAGTGTAGATATTACTGACAGCGTCTCGGCCACATGTGGATATTACTGTTAGCGTCTCGGCCAATATGCTCTTTGAACCTAAAAATAATCTTCGACGTTTCCACAGAAGACGATTGTGTGCATCCACCGGAGACATGAGCTGACCTGCCAGTGCACCGGTCTCTCTGTACGCAATGCTGACAGTCGGCTGCTACCGCACGCTACGCTATGCTGACGGTCGGCTGCTACCACACGCTACGCTATGCTGACGGTCGGCTGCTATCGCACGCTGCGCTATGCTGATGGTCGGCTGCTACTACACGCTACGCTATGCTGACGGTCTGCTGCTACTAGACGCTACGCTATTCTGACGGTCGGCTGCTACCGCACGCTACGCTATGCTAACGGTCGGCTGCTACTACACGCTACGCTATGCTGACGGTCGGCTGCTTCCACACGCTACGCTATGTTGACGGTCGGCTGATATCGCACGCTACGCTATTCTGATGGTCGACTGCTACCGCACGTACGCTATGCTGACGGTCGGCTGCTACCACACGCTACGCTATTCTGACGGTCGGCTGCTACCACACGCTACGCTATGCTGACGGTCGGCTGCTACCACACGCTACGCTATGCTGACGGTCGGCTGCTACCGCACGCTACGCTATGCTAACGGTCGGCTGCTACTACACGCTACGCTATGCTGACGGTCGGCTGCTACCACACGCTACGCTATGTTGACGGTCGGCTGATATCGCACGCTACGCTATTCTGATGGTCGACTGCTACCGCACGCTACGCTATGCTGACGGTCGGCTGCTACTACACGCTACGCTATTCTGTCGGTCGGCTGCTACCACACGCTACGCTATGCTGACGGTCGGCTGCTATCGCACGCTACGCTATTCTGACTGTCGGCTGATATCACATGCGGCTATCTGTTTGCTGCGTGCGACGGTCTAGTGATCAAAATCGAAATTATTCCTTTGTTTGTCTACGGTGTCATGGAAGGTGGGAATGCATGTGACCACCAGCATAAACACGAGCCGTTGGCCGTGGCAGCCTGCGCACACGCTCCAGGGGTCCAGGGATCCACGGATCCACAGATCCACAGATCCCTGACCGTCCAAGCTTACCAGTCACCTACTGTCAGCAAAAGTGCCGCGCTTACCGATCACGTTCATGATTCTCTATTCCACAATACGATTTTTTTCCAGAATGGCGGACTGATCCCACGACACAGAGCGCGTGATATAGCAATCGGGGCATTGTGTTCTGCTTTCAACAGCATTATCATCGTGTGTTCGCCTCCTTTTCCGTGTCTGCTGGCTGTGGGGCTGAGACGCAGTGGCGGTACGCCAGCTGGGCCATTATCGGGGCTGTCCGCATCGTGGCCATTATCGGGGCTGTCCGCATCGTGGCCATTGTCGGGGCTGTCCGCATCGTGGCCACTGTCGGGGCTGTCCGCATCGTGGCCATTATCGGGGCTGTCCGCATCTGGCCATTATCGGGGTGTCCGCATCGTGGCCATTGTCGGGGCTGTCGCATCGTGGCCACTGTCGGGGCTGTCCGCATCGTGGCCATTATCGGGGCTGTCCGCATCTGGCCATTGTCGGGGCTGTCCGCATCGTGGCCATTATCGGGCTGTCCGCATCGTGGCCATTGTCGGGGCTGTCCGCATCGTGGCCATTATCGGGGCTGTCCGCATCGTGGCCATTGTCGGGGCTGTCCGCATCGTGGCCATTATCGGGGCTGTCCGCATCGTGGCCATTGTCGGGGCTGTCCGCATCGTGGCCATTGTCGGGGTTGTCCGCATCGTGGCCATTGTCGGGGCTGTCCGCATCGTGGCCATTGTCGGGGCTGTCCGCATCGCGGCCATTGTCGGGGCTGTCCGCATCGTGGCCATTGTCGGGCTGTCCGCATCTGGCCATTGTCGGGGTTGTCCGCATCGTGGCCATTGTCGGGGCTGTCCGCATCCGGCCATTGTCGGGCTGTCCGCATCGTGGCCACTGTCGGGGCTGTGCATCTGGCCATTATCGGGCTGTCCGCATCGTGGCCATTATCGGGGCTGTCCGCATCTGGCCATTGTCGGGGCTGTCGCATCTGGCCACTGTCGGGGCTGTCCGCATCTGGCCATTGTCGGGGCTGTCCGCATCGTGGCCATTGTCGGGGCTGTCCGCATCGTGGCCACTGTCGGGGCTGTCCGCATCGTGGCCATTGTCGGGGCTGTCCGCATCGTGGCCACTGTCGGGGCTGTCCGCATCGTGGCCATTGTCGGGGCTGTCCGCATCGTGGCCATTGTCGGGGCCGCATCGCTAAGTGCACCAAAACACCAACAGCGGCCGATTACGACCCACCCCTTCACTGGCGGCTCGGTGATGGCGTCGTTTGCCAGCCACATGGACGACCTCTGCCCCATCGGACCTGTGGGCCGCCAGGGGTGTGGCCAGCTCGGCTGGAGCGGTGCGCCGAAACTGCGGTCAGTAGCGGTCACAGGCGACGGCTTTAGTTCCCCGTGGAATGGGTGTTGGTGGTATGTTCCGGCTGATCGGCGGGAGCTGAAACGTGACCCCTCCGTCACGCCACATGCTGAGCTCAGGCACAACATTAGAATGTCGTCGTTCTATGTAGCTTAGAGCATTGCCGTAGTAAGAATCATTCTGTTAGTGGAATGTGTTGGAATATGAAATGCTATTTTGCATTCACAAGGTACTTCACGTTTCGTCATTTATGTGGAAAAGCTACCCTCAGCAACAAACGATTTCCCCGGGCCTTCTGGACCCAGCACGGAAGGAATCCACCCACGGAAAGACCAGTTCGTTTGGTTTCAATTTATCATTTCGTCTGCGTTATGTCCAAACATGGACGTGCATGCCGCTGTTGGGTTTTGTTTTGCTGGCCATTAGGCACTGGTGGGATGCCGTGGCACCAACGACACGTTTTTATCGCCGTGGATCCCGAAAGAACACGACATTGCCTCATGCCCACTTGACGTGCCAGCGATGCCTGGCTCGTACTCAGGAAAAAACGACGCCGATTATTCCACCTGAGTTTCCCTGGTGCAGTTTCCTTCCGTATGTATGTTTCCGAGGCTCACCGCCAACTGAACAGCCACTGGACTTTCTCTCACGACATATGCATTTCACTTTGTCATCATTCTGCCTTGCTATGGTATAACATAATGCTATATGACTGCTGCTACGTATATATACTTAGAGGCAGTCACACTTGTGAATAATCCATCCCACCAAATGATATTGAGCGCTTCTCGAACCGTCGCGCATAAGCAGGGCAGTAAGCGGGGGAGTGAGGTGGGATCTCCTGAAGCATTTCGCCAGGAGTACACATAAGCAGGGCAGTAAGCGGGGGAGTGAGGTGGGATCTCCTGAAGCATTTCGCCAGGAGTACACATAAGCGGGCGTAGCGGGGGTGAGGTGGGATCTCCTGAAGCATTTCGCCAGGAGTACACATAAGCAGGGCAGTAAGCGGGGGAGTGAGGTGGGATCTCCTGAAGCATTTCGCCAGGAGTACAATGCAGAAGACACTTAGAAGACTAGTGTTCCCATAAACGTCAATTTCCTACCCATTGGGTACCTGGCTGTGGCATGATATACTATTTGGCCGAAGCGTTCCTGATGCTCTCAGTTCCAGTGAAGTGGTGCCGATCGTTCAGCACTTGCCCTTGGATAATTTTGTTCACGAACTGCAAGATTTCTGGTTTTAAATATTACCAGAAGTATTGGGCTGCATAATGCCGAAGTGTTTTCAGTAAGCACAGAATGCAGTCGTATGTTTGTCATCCACCCAGCTTTGACTCCTGCAGGCGACCTGTTTGACCTTTTCAGTGTTTCATTCCGTCACGTTTGTAGTGTTTGCGCACAATTGTATATAACTAGCTCTATGCCATTGATTACCGACGCCAAACCAGTGCTTTATTCAGCCGCACAATGGATTGCTCCATCCGAGGATACTGTATACAATACAACGATACAGTGTATGTGGCCAAGCGTATACGTCCAGCGGCATTCAGTGCAAATACAGTGTGACCCGAAACAGTTATGACAGCAGTTATTTTCTGTCCCAGCGTAAGGACCGCTGTTACAGAAATCTTGCAGGTGGGAGTGGTGCACCTGTGACGTCTCAGCCAGCTTCCTGGTCTCGTCAGCGTCTGCCTTTGCTCGGCACACGCACAACCGGTCTCCGCTTTCTCCGCGACTGCTGGACTGTGGCGGGCTGCCAGATCCGATGGGTCTGGGCTGGAACTGATTATGGCGGGCTGCCAGATCCGACGGGTCTGGGCTGGTCTGAGCTGGAACTGACTGTGGTGGGCTGCCAGATTCGACGTGTCTGGGCTGGTCTGGGCTGAAGCTGATTGTGGTGGGCTGCCAGATCCGACGGATCTGGGCTGGTCTGAGCTGGAACTGACTGTGGTGGGCTGCCAGATTCGACTGGTCTGGGCTAAAGCTGATTGTGGTGGGCTGCCAGATCCGACGGATCTGGGCTGAAGCTGATTGTGGTGGGCTGCCAGATCCGACGGATCTGGGCTGGTCTGGGTTGGAACGGACTGTTTCGGGCTGCCTGATCCGACGAGTCTGGGCTGGTCTGGGCTGGAACTGACTGTGGTGGGCTGCCAGATCCGATGGATCTGGGCTGGTCTGGGCTGAAGCTGATTGTGGTGGGCTGCCAGATCCGACGGATCTGAGCTGGTCTGGGCTGGGCCGCGCGGGTCGTTACCCTCGCTGACGTCGGAGTCGGAGTCACGATGGTGGTTAGTGTGGTAGTCAGGTAGGTGGTGTGGAAGGTAGTCATGGAGTAGTGTTCAGGGTGCTAGTGACGGTGATGTCAGGAAGGTAGTACAATGGTGGCGAGGGTGGTGTTTGTGAGAAATTTCAGGTATGTGTTTGCTTCCAACAAATTCAGGTTTCCAGCAAATATTGCTTCCTTACCTCCTTTGGGTCGGCTGTCGGGGAAGCACGTGCGGAAGAGACCCTGCGATCGAGACCGGTAGATGGATTCGGATTCAAATCGTTCCTGATCGGCGACAGAGAGGGCTCCAACGCCCCGAGCCATGTCCTCCTGAAACAGCGGGGCGCTTCCGTCAGGGAGACTGCTGAACGCGACAGATACCTCCTGAACCTGCATAGCACTTCCAGCAAGAGCGATGTACTGAAAAGGGCAGCGGTGCTGTAGGTTATGACCTGTTGTAACAGCACGGAACTTCCACCGGGAGCGACAATGAAGCAGCGATCTGAGCGAGCACTTGGCGCTGACCATGCCCTTGCATGCCTGATACACCAGCCCTGATCATGTGGGGATTGTACCTTTGTGATGAAGAAATTTGGCCAGTGGTTGAGATAATGTATCATTCAGCGCAGACACAGTTTTGAAACTTTGATTCCTCAAGGTTAGTTTTGCCTTTTCCCATGGGTTTGCTCAATCCTTCGTGCAGTTTGGCATTTTTTTCATTCATGTATTTCTTATTTTCGTCGGTGCTTGATGACTAGGGTAGATGGTTACACTCCACATTGACAGTCTCCTGTACATGTTTCTGCTTTGTGCTATATGACATCACTCTATTCACAGTTAGACGTGAGGTTTGTGCAGTGCAAGATCACTTCCACGTTGTAGGTAGCGAGGAAATGGCGCGATCATTTCGGACGGACTTGGTTATGTGTTAGCCCAGTATTAGACCTTACCAAGCACGATGTTGGTCTAGTATTAGGCAAACGAGAAGAAGGTACTTTTAATGTGTAGATTTGTCTTAAAAACTGCAACGACGTTACTTTTATTCCGCTTTTGATTGCTGGAAAACATTTCTGCACCACTCTCATATTTAAAACAATGTGAGCCACAAATTGTCCGCAATCACTGGCATACCGGATGAAAGCCCTGCCCATGCCGATTTAGCTCAATTTGTGGTCACTCAACTGTGGTAGAATTGTTAATATTCACATGTGGGATGCGGGAAAATCATCGCTCCCAGCTAAGGTCGAATTATGAGGGAACTTCTCTGTTCTCTAGTCCGATGATTTCGGTGCTGAATTTATGACCGGCTTTAGCAATACTCGTGCTACTTCTTCATTTCTCCATGTCTACTAACGTCTCCATGAATCTAAGATTGAATGTCATAATGGACGATGGTGTAGGTGAACAACTAGGTCAGGAATACGACATCAAGATACGCAGCGCACACTGATAACCAATACAATGGTTGTATGCCATATTGTTCGCAACAAAGAATATATTCGTTTGTGTGCTACTGCACTAGCCGGGATCTGTGACGCAACCGTTCGTGATATATTGGGCTGTGAAGATTTTCTCGCAACGTCATGTTCAGCGCTTGTCTCAGGCATAGTCTGCTGCACAAACGCGGAGTTCCCATGCCACGGTATCTAAGTCGTACCTCACCTGGCTGGGTACGCCACTTAGATACGAGCTTTGAGTGAGCCCTGCTGAATGAGAAACAGCCTGATACCGGACTGTGACAATCAGAGTGTGACATAGTTACCAAGGTACTGGAAAAAAGCATTATCCCGTCGTAAGATTCTGTACTCTGTCTCTGAACGTGACCAACAAGTGATTGCTGCACGAGCAATCTGGTGATTGCTGCACGATCAATTTGGTGATTGCTACACGAGCAATTTGAGGATTGTTGCACAAGCAATTTGATGATTGCCGTACGGGAAATTTTGTGATTGCTGCTGCGCAGTGCACACTCAACTTCAAGTGAATTAACTCGGATCCGCATGACCTACTGCGATTCGCTGACGCGTGACGATTCGCTGACGCGTGACGATTCGCTGACGCAACATTCTAAGTAGTACCAGCTCGTTATTTTTCTGAGGAGGGGCTCGATTACGATGGCGAGTCGTTGGCTCTCACGTGGCTGAATCCTTGACGGTCGGAGGTCGCTGCAAGGCCCAGTCACCTTTGTCGCCCTCATACGACAGCGCATGCGCATTATTTTCGTTCCGCGCTTCTGAACGAAATGTATGCAGATGCAAGTGAGCCAAGGCCGGTGTCGCAGAATCGCACCGTCTCGACCCAGTTATGGCCGGAACGAGCCAGCATGCACGCAATGGTGCACGACCGGGAACATAATCGATTCAGTTCTGGTCGGGTGAGCTGGACAAGTGGGCGCCAATGTCAGTCAGTGCTGGGACGTTCGCTGGTGTCGCCAGCTCAGAGACATGGCCTCAGTACTGGGACGGTCGCTGGTGTCGCCAGCTCAGAGACATGGCCTCAGTGCTGGGACGGTCGCTGGTGGTCGCCAGCTCAAAGTCAGTGTAAGTACGGTCGCTGGTGGTCGCTAGAAAGTCAAAGAGGCTGGCTTTTAGTCCTCTCCCCATCCTGGCAGCACAAGCCTGTGTTCCCATATTTTATTTCGTGTTATCGACTAGAACACAGTAGGGGACGAGTGGTCTAGGGGTAAGATGCTCGTCTCACAATCGAAAGGTTGTGGGTTCGAGTCTCACCTGTCGCTACTCTTCGCCCGCGACCAATCGGCGTGAGAGATTGGCGACGCTACATGACTCAACGGTCGACGTGTCGTAAAACCAATAACCAACCGACTAGAACACAGTTCGAGCTATTTTTCTTCCGGTGGCTGCCACGATTATTTGTTGAGGAAGAGAGAAAGAATGAAAACCAGGCCCAAAACAAGTTTGGCTCCATGACACATTTCTGAAGTTGTGATGTACCGGTTTCAAATTCCGTAAAAGCGCGATCGATGGCTCGGCAATAAAAGGTATGGCTACCCCACGTAACTACCCGACATATGGATCTCCATATGTCGTCATCTTGGCTGCTCAAGATGACGCATTTATGATTGCGCAAGATGATTGCAAGTCCTGGTTGCCCCACTCAACTAGAACCATATGGCGTCACCTTGGCAATAAAGTCCTGGCTACCCAAAGCAACTAGACCCATATGATGCTACCTTGGCAATAAACACTCTGGCTACCCCACGCAACTAGACCCATATGTCGTCATCTTGGCAATAAACGCCCTGGCTACCCCATGCAAGTAGACCCATATGTCGTCACCCCGGCATCCAGATAGCGTGATAGTCCACCTCACAATCTGGCATGAAAAAGAGGCCATGGTGTCACATAAAGTATTCGCTGGTTATTTGTATGGGAGATGGCCGGCCAATCGTCCAGTCCCGCCACTCCGGGCGGCTTAAACAAGGCTATCGTGGCGGGTTTGGCGAAGGTAACGCGTGTGCGCCGCACACTATACTAGGAAAACAGGACGCAGCACGATACGCGGGTTAAATGGTGACCGATCAATATCTTTGCCGATGAATAGTGGTCAGCCTAGTAGTGTAATAGCAACAAACGCTGCACGTTGCAGAGGTGAAGGAACAGGGAAAGTGCAGAGGAGCAGCTTAGCACGGTTACCATCCCTTACGAATTTTGGATACACTTTCAGCTTCTGAACCTTATTAATCGCACAGGAATTTCTTGCAAAGGAACGACTCCGGGATGGTTTCCATCAAGTCTGAGCTAACTCCTGCACCTGTGTCACTCCTTAGAGAATGTGCGCCCTGTCTAACTGAAAACGAGTCACTGAATCTTACCAGCGGGCCGCCGGCTTGCCAACGGATCTGCTAACGGATCTGCTATCGTGGCAGCCATCGTGTCCACGTCACCGCTGACCAGAAGTGGTCCGACAGAACCGGCTGGGTCAGCGGCGAGTGCTGACCTGATCAGCAGACCTGACCATCGCACCAGTGGCACAGTGCTGACCTGACCAGCAGACCTGACCATCGCACCAGTGGCACAGTGCTGTGGCCGGCTGAGTGAACGCCCTCACCGACACTTCTGCTTCAAGGCAGGGTATCTTGGGTGGTGCCTTGTCGACGATGGTAGTGCGTCGAAGTGATATATTTCACCTTTCTGGTACTGACGACGCTTCTCTACGTGTATACACACAGGAGTGAAATTCATCTACATGTAGACGCAGGAGTGAAGTTCCTTTACGTGTAGACACATATCGGCGAAGTTCCGCTACAGTAGTCACTGACACACACCATCGGAGCCCATGCAGGTGAATGCTTGCCACCCCGATAGCTTGGTTGGTTAGAGCGCTGGCCTGCACTTGTCTCCCCTGTCTAGGCAAGGCAGTGTTCGAGTCACTTCACGCGCTCGCATTTAGTCCCCGGTTGGGAGAGTTAGCTGGCAACTGGCCCGATAAGGCCGAGGACGCAGCACCGGGGCTGCCGTGTCGGTGCACGTTAAGCTTCCGGTAAATATTCTGCCGTTGAACTGGAATGCACAGATCCGGTGGCGGGTCCAGAGTTCACGCAACAAGCTCTGCATAGCATGGGACCACGTTCCAAAATGCTACCCTAGCAAGTATTCGGCCTAAGTTTCGTTTAAAAAGAAGGCAGCACACTACCATGTGGCAACATACAGAATCACAACACGAAAATGTCTTGAGATGAAGGCATGTATGTACCACCAAGTGCCAATTAGTTGTTCGTTCTATCAGCTTAATCCGAGTGATTGCAGATGTAGCTTCATGGAACAGAATCCCGTGCTGAGCTGGGCTTGTCGCATGAACCCTGACTCGGTCACCCGATGTGGAACTTGTCGCGTGAACCCTTATTGGGTCACCCGATGCGGACATTCCAGTTCAACGGTGGCGTTAAGACCGATAGCTGCACTCGTCACCAAGGCTGCGATACCGCCGCCACAGTGCTGGACCCCGGCAGCATCGGGTCAACTGTCAGCTGACCGTGTCAGCCTGCGACTAAATACCAGCGCGTGGAGCGACTCCAGCCTTGTTTTGTCGGTACAGGGGGACCAATGCAGGCCGACGCTCTAAATAATTCAGCTATTATGTCGGCAAATATGCAAACCAGATGTTCCCTTATTCCACAGAACGTCCACTAGATGTAGATATTGTTGGTTGATTATTGATTTTCGCAGCGCATAGACTGCTTTAGTAAGATAGGGTCGCAAATCGCCAACCACTCACACGGATTAGTCTGGAGCTGATGGTGGCGGCAGGCGGCACTCACACGTATTAGTCTGGAGCTGATGGCAGCGGCAGACGGAACTCGAACCCACAACATACTGCTTGAGAGACGAGCACACTTTTCCTTCTTTAATTCAGTTCGAATTATTGCTGGGGTGACTTTATGAACCAGGGTTATATTGCCAAGCAGAGTTTGTTGGGTGAACTCTGGCCACACCACACATTCCATGAATTCCAGTTCAAGGGCAAATTTTTGGCTGAGATAATTTTTGATTAACGTGCCGTCAATTCACCGACACGGCCGGCCCGGTAGCTCGTCGCCGGCTTTATCGGGTCAGTTGCCAACTGACCCTCCCAGCCGGAGGCTAAATCCGAGCGCGTGAAGCGACCCGGACTCTGTCTTGCCAGGACAGGGGAGAGTGCAGGCAGCCAGCGCTCTAACCAACTGAGCTACCGAGGCGGCACGGACGGACTCACGGACACTACTCACTACAACTCAGCACTCTACTAGACACTACTCATGGACTACTGTTGTCAGCTGTTGTCAGCGGTGTATCAGCAGCTGAACCTCTCTTGTCAGCAGTACCATACCACCAGGGATTTATTGGCTATGTGCCAATAAATACCAAAATTGGCCTGCAATTATCAGCGTGCGTCCAGAAGCCGTCGGCCAATATGCCTCGTTGGTCGTGCGTCTCTCAAGAGTTCTCACTGGTCACACGGTATCTCACTGGTCACGAGCGTCTCACCGTGTCCGACCCACCCAGCTCCCAGGAGATACTCTACACACGCACCATTCTGTGTTATTTTAGCTCAGATAGGTCTTATGCCCACTCAGCTGACACACGTTTTGCCACACTACAAGGCAATCAATGTTCATGATCAACCCTAAACAGTTCAATACACCTGCTTAGCTGCTCAATACACCCGTTTTGGTATTCAATGTACCTGTTTAGATGTCCAGTGCACCTGTTTAGCTGTTCAATATACTTGGGCAGACGCTGACGGACACACAAATCGTAGATTTACTCTCTGCTGTCCATATGGGAACATCACAGTCGTCGTGCATCAACGCCTTCCGTTTTGTCCACGAGCCACCACACGCACGGCCATGGGTGCGGTGGGTGCGGCGGCATCCGGGTGGGGCAAGCGCTGCAGCTAGGATGCTCGAGACAACAGGGTAGCATCTTCGGAAGAAGTGGGTAGCAAGTGTGTTGAAGTCGATCTTAATTTTTTAACAAAAATTTAGTCCGAATTCTTTCTTTCATGCCACGCTCGTGCGTCAGCACTTCGAAGGGTGGGGGCACGCCCCAAACTCCACTTCTCACGCTCATGCCCTGCCGCCAGAGGCTGTGTCTAGCCGTGAGCGTGTGTCCGGCATCCCGACGGTGGGGGGGGGGGGGGGGCGGCTCCTGTGGCGGTGGGAGACCCTCCGGTCGTGATGGCAGGCCCTCCGGTAGTGATGGAAGACCCTCCGAAGGAGGTGGGAGACCCCCGGCGGAGATGGGAGACCCTCCGGTGTCGGTGGGAGATCATGTGGTGATGATGGAAGACCCTCTGGTAGTGATGGTATGACCTCCAGTATTGATGGGAGGTGGTGGAAGACCCTCAGGTGGGGATGGGAGACCATCTGGAGTTGATGGGAGATCCTCAAATGGGGATGGGAGACCATCCGGTGGGGTGGGAGACCCTCCGGTAGTGATGTGGGACCCTCCGGTGGGAATGGGAGACCCTCCGGTGGCGGTGGAAGATCCTGCGGTCATAATGGGAGACCATCGGGAGGTGGTGGGAGACCATCGGGAGGTGGTGGTCTCTCCATGCACCGTTGGCTGGCCGGCGGTGCCGCTGACCCCTCCATTACACCGTTACTCGGCGGAGCGGCAGCCTTCCCGGCGGACGCTGCTGGATTTAATTATGCAAGTCGAGAGCGGCACCTCTCCAGCCAGCTGGGCTCGTTAGAGGGTGTATCGGTTGTAGGGGCATCATGGCGGGTATGCTAAGCGGCACTGGCGCAAACAGAAAAAGTGGCATGGAAGCGGCATCCTCACGGGCAGAAAGGATGATATGGAAGCGGCACCCACACAGGCAGAATGGATGGTATGGAAGCGGCACCGTCGCGGGCAGAACGGATGGCATTGGAGCAAGTAAGCCCCACAACATTTGGTGGAATCAGCATTGGCTCCAAGTGTGGGTCGGAACGATTAAGTCCGGATACTTCCTCGGCCCACATGCCTCTTTTGTTCCTCTGGCTAAATTACGCTTCCGCTGGACCGTGAGCTGAAATGCATAGAAATGGAGATCAACGAGTTGGAAATTACCAGTGAATAGTGGGGATGGCTGCTGATTTTGTTCGTGGGACACAATTTTTTTAAGTGATTGACGACACAATGTTTGGTTGCTTAATCTGACCGCAAAACATCCGCAATAGAATAAATGACTGTGACGACTTGTGACGATAGCTGACTGTGACGACTTGTGGCTACAGCTTACTGTGACGATAGCTAACTGTGACGACTTGTGGCTACAGCTGACTGTGACGATAGCTGACTGTGACGATAGCTGACTGTGACGACAGCTGACTGTGACGACTTGTGACCACTTTCGACGACTTGTGGCGACAGCTGACTGTGACGACAGCTGACTGTGACGACTTGTGATGACAGCTGACTGTTGTGACGACTTGTGGCGACAGCTGACTGTGACGACTTGTGATGACAGCTGACTGTTGTGACGACTTGTGGCGACAGCTGACTGTGACGACTTGTGATGACAGCTGACTGTTGTGACGACTTGTGGCGACAGCTGACTGTGACGACTTGTGATGACAGCTGACTGTTGTGACGACTTGTGGCGACAGCTGACTGTGACGACTTGTGATGACAGCTGACTGTTGTGACGACTTGTGGCGACAGCTGACTGTGACGACTTGTGATGACAGCTGACTGTTGTGACGACTTGTGGCGACAGCTGACTGTGACGACTTGTGAGGACAGCTGACTGTGACGACTTGTGACCACTTTCGACGACTTGTGGCGACAGCTGACTGTGACGACTTGTGGCGACAGCTGACTGTGACGACTTGTGATGACAGCTGACTGTTGTGACGACATGTGGCGACAGCTGACTGTGACGACTTGTGATGACAGCTGACTGTTGTGACGACTTGTGGCGACAGCTGACTGTGACGACTTGTGATGACAGCTGACTGTTGTGACGACTTGTGGCGACAGCTGACTGTGACGACTTGTGAGGACAGCTGACTGTGACGACTTGTGACCACTTTCGACGACTTGTGGCGACAGCTGACTGTGACGACTTGTGGCGACAGCTGACTGTGACGACTTGTGATGACAGCTGACTGTTGTGACGACTTGTGGCGACAGCTGACTGTGACGACTTGTGATGACAGCTGACTGTTGTGACGACTTGTGGCGACAGCTGACTGTGACGACTTGTGATGACAGCTGACTGTTGTGACGACTTGTGGCGACAGCTGACTGTGACGACTTGTGATGACAGCTGACTGTTGTGACGACTTGTGGCGACAGCTGACTGTGACGACTTGTGATGACAGCTGACTGTTGTGACGACTTGTGGCGACAGCTGACTGTGACGACTTGTGATGACAGCTGACTGTTGTGACGACTTGTGGCGACAGCTGACTGTGACGACTTGTGGCGACAGCTGACTGTGACGACTTGTGATGACAGCTGACTGTTGTGACGACTTGTGGCGACAGCTGACTGTGACGACTTGTGATGACAGCTGACTGTTGTGACGACTTGTGGCGACAGCTGACTGTGACGACTTGCGGCGACAGCTGACTGTGACGACTTGTGATGATAGCTGACTGTGACGACTTGTGACGACAGCTGACTGTGACGACTTGTGACGAGAGCCGACTAGCTAGCTGCGCTCCCAGTCTCCGTCCTACGAAACTCCCACACAGCTATCGTCACCTAAACGGTGTTGTGGATCGCTCCAGAGACTCCACGCAGTTCATTCACCGACCAGGCATGCAGATCCACCCCACCATGGTCCGACTCTCTGTGGTCGGTCGGGCGTCAGACCCTCCGTCCGGAGGTGCCCGCATACCTGCTGGCGCGCGCAGTTACGCCGTGACGTCACACCGCCTGGGGCGGTCGTCCGAGCGTCAGGTGGCAATGACCTCGCCGGCTTCGGTCGCGAAGAGACGAGGCCGTCGAGGTGTGTCGAGCACAGAGTGACGCGGTGTTGGCTTTGGGAGGATGTCCGCAGCACGGGTGCGATTTATGAGCGACCGGCTCCACAAAATTATCCGTAGCTAATCTTGATGATGGCGATGGAGGGTGATGATGACGTGATGCCATCCCAGCACCAAGGCAACTTACCTGCGATCATTATTTTTCGCCAATGTTTGAATTGTATTGAAAGCATTTATCGCTGGCGGATAGCAAAGCACCTCCTTGCGTTCGCTCGGAAGTTCGAAATTTCCTGCTTTCACATAGCCGGACATGCTACCAAACACCATGCCCATTGCGTGGGCCACACGCTAGCAGCGACTGTCTGGCTATTTACACGGTTTTCTCTGGTTCCACACCATTCGACACGTTTCTCTAACATCCGATGACCACACCAATGCGTGGCAAATCGTCTGACCATTCACCGACAGGTTGCGCAATAGTTTGTATCTTAAGGACGTGAATCGCCAAATTCCATTTGGACAGGGCACAGTACTGCGCTCTCGTGTACGGCAGAATACAACTGAAAATAATATTTATGGGTATGCTAATGAAATGGCTGTAAGCTATGCTTCACAGGTGGTGGTGGTGAACATGTAGCGAAGCCACGTGCTTCGAGCCACATATATACGTCATAGCTATATTGACACGCTTCAGTTAAGTACTAGAAATTATATCAGTATAATTGGCGTCACAAATAGCTCGGCGGTCAGGCTGGGCGTTCTGGCACCTGAATATCCTACATAGTTACAGGTGTGGTGGGAAACAGTATACCTGTGCAGAATATTCAGGTCCCAGGACGCTCAACCTGACTGCCAAGCTGTTTGTGATATGTGAGTGATATTTATTGCTTCGATATCATGCCTGATCAGAACTTCCGCACAATTTATCTCGAAGGAATCTTCTAGTGTATCCGATATGTCTGGAGAAGTGTAAGCTGCAAGTAATGTTTACTCATGAGCTGGCCTTGATCGACATTTGTTTTTTAAAGTACCTTCATTGCCAATATGATCTGTCCTAGGAATTGGTATTTTAACGAGCTTTCCTAGACTAAGACGCATTTATTATCGGGTTCATTGCAAGCTTTCCGGTGAGGGAAGGCTGGTTACAAGCGCAGCCAGATCGTGCCAATTTGAATGGGGTCGGAGGCGCGTAAGAATCATGCAATGCGAGCAGCAAGGGCGTCTGTCCCATTAAGTCGACGGCGATTTTACCACTGGAAAAAGGTAATTTCTAGAAGGAAGTGGTTCATCTGACTTAGAAGTTTATCTTACATGGATGGTCAGCCAATGCACGTGAGTAGGACACAGGTGTATGCGCAATCCCAGCTTCCCAACGGAATAGTATAAATCTGCTGAATAATATTAATACATAATAAAATAAAAATATTCGTCAGCACGTTTTCATGTCCCGAACAAAATCATCCGTTCGGCTTATATCCGCCAATCGATTCCTTTCGCCATTTAATTTCGTCAACACAACGGCTGTAGTCGCACCCTGGTACGCCACAGAGATGAGGGCACCCTGGCACGCCACAGAGATGAGGGCACCCTGGCACGCCACAGAGATGAGGGCACCCTGGCACGCCACAGAGATGAGGGCACCCTGGCACGCCACAGAGATGAGGCCATGTTTTGTTTTTGCACCAGCCCACGCTGTCCGACCATGACACGACATGACATGACACCACCCACAGTCCAGTCCTCCTGTCAAACAGAACTAATGAGCGCAGCTCGTGGTCGGCATTGTGCCGAGCCCACCTGGCAGGGTGGCACGAAGGACCAGGGGCGGCGGCGGCGGCGGCCCCGCCTCACACGGCCCACAGTCGCTGACCGTGAGCGGACGTGACCTTCAACACGGGGTCGCCGGTGCGGTCTACAGAGGCCAGGCGTGCCACTAGACTGCACCGCAGTACACGGCCGGCACGGAGGTCAGACGCCGGGCGACCTCCGCTGGGCCAATGACCGAACAAGGAGCACGAGAAGAAAGGAACGGGAGGGAAAGAGCAAAAAGGTGAGGGTTGTGGGAGCAGATTAGGACTAATCTTACTATGTGTATGTATGACCGGAAAAGACAGCAAGACGAATCTCCATACCGAGTTCGTCTTAAAATTGAAGTTGTGGGTTTTTATATCTCAGCGATAAAGTTTCGTTCGCTTCACCACTCCAGCTTTCGTTGGTGATCCACCGACACAGGATGACATCCACCGACATCGACACAGAATGCACGAAGGCTAATGCCAGCCAACGCAGCCAGTCTCAGCGGCGATCATACAGTATCGGATGCGTCTGGGAATACAGCGGTCGGTGGACTCGAAGACGCCACGACCGGCTCAAATCGGAGGTGAGGAGCACAAGTCGTCAAGTAGCGCGATGCAGCAGCCCCAGGCGTAATGCTTAATTGCGGACAATTGTGTGGGAGGTTCCATGTGCCGCACATGTTCACATGTTGTGGAGCGGTTGGCTCTACCACGAACACTCTCATTGTTGAGAAATGAAACCAAGTAAATCTGGCGGTCAACCAATTGTGATAAAAAAAACAAACCGCAACTCTATGGGAAACGGGCACAATTACCACTGGTTCCCAAACCCATGCATACATTGTTTCAAACACGGCTACTCATGAGACAAAGAAAGAAATTACAAATTATCCAGCTCTCGATTGAAAAATGTTCGATCAGAGCACTCTAGTGTCCGCCTTCCCGTCCACAGACCGTCTGTGTGCGCCGCCTTCCCGTCCACAGACCGTCTGTGTGCGCCGCCTCCCCGTCCACAGACCGTCTGTGTGCGCCGCCTTCCCGTCCACAGACCGTCTGTGTGCGCCGCTGCCCACGTCCTTCCAACCGTAACAACACAGTCTCGTAGCTCGCCTGATGCAGATTTCTTTAGAAATTCCGTCACCAAGGAAATTGCCAGCTAGGTCGCAACCGAAAGCCATCGGCACCGTGACGTCCGCAAAGTCAGGAAAATGACGTCATCGATCCTGGCCACACGTGCCTCTGCACCAATTCACGAGTGTACCCAGGCGGGTGCGGCGGCTCGGCCCATGCCTGCACAGGCGGGCCGTGCAGAGCCACCCGAGACGGGCCGTGCGGCGACGCTCGGATTCCCACCGAATCACTCACCGCCGCAGACATTCTACCGGCTTCGGAGAAAGCCGGCAGCGCCGCCTGACTGTCCCCATACGTGCGACCGGCCACTTTCGCCGGCCGGTACCGCTCGTCCGGCAGAGCACCGAGAGCCGACACCACCACCGCGCACGGCCCTCCCCGGCGGCGGACACGCCACACGGCCCTCCCCGGCGGCGGACACGCCACACGGCCCTCCCCGGCGGCGGACACGCCACACGACCCTCCCGGCGGCGGACACGCCACACGGCCCTCCCCGGCGGCGGACACGCCACACGGCCCTCCCCGGCGGCGGACACGCCACACGGCCCTCCCCGGCGGCGGACACGCCACACGGCCCTCCCCGGCGGCGGACACGCCACACGACCCTCCCCGGCGGCGGACACGCCACACGGCCCTCCCCGGCGGCGGACACGCCACACGGCCCTCCCCGGCGGCGGACACGCCACATGGCCCTCCCCGGCGGCGGACACGCCACACGGCCCTCCCCGGCGGCGGACACGCTACACGACCCTCCCCGGCGGCGGACACGCCACACGGCCCTCCCCGGCGGCGGACACGCCACACGACCCTCCCCGGCGGCGGACACGCCACGACCCTCCCCGGCGGCGGACACGCCACATGGCCCTCCCCGGCGGCGGACACGCCACACGGCCCTCCCCGGCGGCGGACACGCCACATGGCCCTCCCCGGCGGCGGACACGCCACACGGCCCTCCCCGGCGGCGGACACGCACACGGCCCTCCCCGGCGGCGGACACGCCACACGGCCCTCCCCGGCGGCGGACACGCCACACGACCCTCCCCGGCGGCGGACACGCCACACGACCCTCCCCGGCGGCGGACACGCCACATGGCCCTCCCCGGCGGCGGACACGCCACACGGCCCTCCCCGGCGGCGGACACGCCACATGGCCCTCCCCGGCGGCGGACACGCCACACGGCCCTCCCCGGCGGCGGACACGCCACATGGCCCTCCCCGGCGGCGGACACGCCACACGGCCCTCCCCGGCGGCGGACACGCCACACGACCCTCCCCGGCGGCGGACACGCCACACGGCCCTCCCCGGCGGCGGACACGCACACGGCCCTCCCCGGCGGCGGACACGCCACACGGCCCTCCCCGGCGGCGGACACGCCACACGGCCCTCCCCGGCGGCGGACACGCCACACGGCCCTCCCCGGCGGCGGACACGCCACACGGCCCTCCCCGGCGGCGGACACGCCACACGGCCCTCCCCGGCGGCGGACACGCCACACGGCCCTCCCCGGCGGCGGACACGCCACACGACCCTCCCCGGCTGCGGAGGTGGCTGACTTACGCTGGTCACTGCGGCGCAGTTTCCAAGCTCGCTCGTATCCGATTATTTAATTCTGAATGTAGTCCGGTGCACAGGAGCGTCGCGGAGTACGTCACGAAGCAGAAGAGGCCATCCATCCGGCCTTCTGCAGGAGCACTGTCTGATGTCATCGACGACAGATAATGGCCCGAGACGCGATCCATCGCGCCGACAAATACAATGTGGCGATGGTGAAGTAGACAAGTTGAGTCAGAAATATGGGAGAGGTATATGGGTGAAGATAGTGGAATGATAAAGTCGAAATTAGAAATAAACTGAGAGAAATGAATATTACTTCAGACCGTAACTTTGAATTTCACTCTGAAGTCATAATTTCCCGCCCAATTGATGTGTAATTTCGCGTTTATCGTTTCACTATTTTCACCAATTTAAGTCATCAGCTAGGCGGGTAGAGTGTTGCTTCGAAATTAAATCCATGCATGGGCACTCATGCACTAGTGTCAGTGCTAAGGTGCTCATGAATCAGTGGTGGAGCTAGGGTTCTCATGTATTGGTGGTCGGGTTAAAGTGCTCATGTATAAGTGGTGGAGTTGGGGTGCTCATGTATTGAGTGATGCACTTTCCGAGCGGCTTTACTGGCGTGTGTTTTTGTTGGGATCGATGACGCGGTCTGGTTTCTCGTGCGGACCTGGGAGGTGGCAGTGGCGTGCCTGAGGCGAGCCTGGGAGGCGGCGGCGGTGTGCCTGGGAATTGGCGATGACATCGACGAATAGTAGCTTGAGTTCGGTGATCGATGATGTCACATCGCCTTCGGAGGCGGATGTTGCACAAATGCAACCGCATTTACATAGCCGCTAATTATTTATTAAGAAGATCCATTCAAACAAAAAAGTACTACTATGATATAGGTGGTAGGGCTTTTCTCCTAGTAATACTTTTGTACAGGAAATCGTGCAAGTCGTAGCCCTACGATTTGCTTTAGGCTGCTTAATTTATGTTATTGATTGCACACCATAAACCGTTTGTTGTCGATGCAATCTTGGGCCACCATCACAGCTTAAAGCGAAGCTTTTCCATGGACCGACTCGGCCAAAAGAATGGCATTACACTTCGGAACTGAAGTCGGATTGTTGGAAAATGCAAGTTCTCGACGAGTACGGAAAAAATCTGGTACGCTGGCGCATCTCAACAATACGGTCAAAATATAACCGAAATAATGAGCAAAGGTTGACAACTGACTAAACTTAAATGCTAATGCTTTTTCATATTCATAACCATCCACCCAATCTATCATGATCGACATTCAAATCCTGAATCCAAAACAGTGCCATTGGTGAAATCTCATCGCATCAGGCGGTGTTCGGAAACAAACCCGATTTATTTCAGAACCACCACGCTTTAGAAGCTCTACATTAGGCTTACGGACACCAGCAGAATAACCACCACCTGGAGGGAACCACTTCTTCAAGAGCACTATCTGGGGCACTCGGGGGACATCGAAAGCCTCCACACATGTACTGCGCAATTTCATCGCAGCCTGCAATGCTGCACGTGAGCATGCACTAGATTCACGCCCTTCCGAGCCGCCGCAACGTGGCGGTACAACACGCGTCGTCGCTGTAGGCGTCTGGCCCACATCTGCACGGGCGGGTCAGTGGCGGCGGCGTGGTACGGCGCGGTACGGCGCGGTACGGCGCGGTACGGCGCGGTACGGCGCGTGTCAACCTGCCGGCCGTGCCGGTTCCCAGCGGCTCGGCAAGTGGCGGCGCGCGCAGAAAATGGGGGCGCGTGAACTGAGGGCGGCGACATGCTCACGGAACTGCCGACTGCCCTCGGCGACGGCCTCATTGGCCCGTGGACCGTCGCCACATCGTGCCGACTCCGAGAAACAGGCTGGAGACTGCAGCAGCACACAGCAGACTAACACCGAAGACTGCAGCAGCACACAGCAGGCTAAAACCAGAGACTGCAGTAGCATACAGCAGGCTATCACACGGAGAATGCTGAGGCGAATAACATGCACATTGGAAAGGGAACGCCATAGTCAGCATGGTAGCTTTCAACCGGACTCAGGAACGCAGTCAGGATGATTTGCTCACCGAAAATCTCACCAAGCCATTGCTAAAGGAGAGGGAAATCTTTGGTTCCTGACAGGTTTTTGATATATTTTATTGACCGGGGATAGGGAGGATAGAGGCATTACATCATCTCATCTCCCATGGTTGCGATGCTTTACAGAACTAACATCATCAGTGGATTTGCCCATCACTCGGACCTTTGATTGCTTCACCCGTGCACTGCGTGGGACACCAATTATTCCTCAACTATTCTTAACTTAACGGTGACGCGCATGTGGATCAAACGATAAATGTGGCCCAGGAAGGCCTGCCAGCCTCATAATGATTTAACAGTGGTTCCACCTATCTTCGTGGTCTGCACGCTCCATATCCAGACCATCAAGAATGTAGCTTATCATCTATATCCAGGTGCCTGAACAGTGATAAAAACGCTTAGGCGCCTTCAACAGTTTGTGAGCTTAATGCTTAAGCTTAGGTATTATATGCATGCACATTGGCTTAAGTCGACTTCAAACTCCAATGAGCACTTCCAATGCTTCTTTGTGCAAACCACGACCTTGACAGTTATCTAGCCACAAGGGGCGTACAGAAGCCATAAGTTAGTCTTTCTCCTTGTTCAAATGGAGTGAGCGAGCGAGCGAAACGAGCGAACGAACGCAATCGTACAAACGAAACCAATTCAGGTTCGAGCTTGTTTGTTTGTAAGGGTATAAATATTTGTCTTGATTCAGGACACTGATTATGCATAGCTACATGTAAAATAATTGTCCTGAAATGGGACATTGGTTTATTATGCTAGAATGAATCGAATTTTCAGTCTCTAAAACACCAAAAAAATATTCAAAATAATGATGCATGATGCCTTTTGGTTTGTTAGATCCAACCATGCATGCTAATACCTACGAAGGCATTCTTTGCGCGAAGAACTGTCTGCGTAACATACAATTAAATTAAACAAATAAGCCAGGTAAGGTGAGTCTTGGATGGATGATCACCACAAACTATATACAACAAACCTGGCACTAGGTCCCACCAACCATATGAGCACGTGTAATTGACGTGCTAGGGCACCTCTCGTTTTCCGCAAATGTATTAATAATTGCTTCTCAACTCATTCTGGGTGTATTTTCGCCAAAAACCAAATGTGATCCATCCTGATGGGGTATCCGAACCACATGAGCACATAGCACGTGCAATTCATCTACTACGGCACCTCTGCTTTTCTTCACTTAAAAACTACGAGAGAACAAATGAGTCCTGGATGGATGATCGCCTCAAACCAGATATGAACAACCCTCAGCCATTGGATTTCGACCGGCTGAAGAGAACCGGTGCCTCCACCCACCTAGCGACAAGGCTGGCGGAAGAACAGCGGCTCTCCAACCTCCAGACATAGAGAGCGAGCAATCGGACACACAAAACTGGCAACGCTCACTCACAACTATCGGCATCGTGCTCTGCATGCCTTCACTAGTTTAGTGAAATTGGGGTTCAGAAAAAGTGAACAGCAAAAGCCATAGAAAATACACTCGTTGCTGCACTCCAGGGTGCCATCAGTGGTGGAAAGTGGAAACTGCTCCGGTGACCACGCAGTTAGCTCTCCAGATCCGATCGCTGCAGTAGAAAACGAGCTCAACTGGAGTCTGCATAGATGAACAGAAAAATAACACGGCGACCGCGGCCGGAAGCAGCAGGGGCACATCGACAGGCTCCACGAGTCATGAACCATTGTTTACCGCCGACAGGCGCCACGGCGTTCCTTTCTCCGGCCGCCGAAGCGACGGCGATAAAGCCCGCTGTAATTGATCCAGCGCCGAATCGCAGGTTGCCCGGTAAACAAATAGATAACTCGCCGGCAGTGCAGCGCCCTGGTGGTGCCGATCAGAGCGGATCACGTGACTCATGGCTGGCTGGCGAGGGGACTGCGCGGCCGGCCGGCAGGTACTCCCGCCACAGAAGGGATGTGTCTGCGTGCGGCGCCGTATAAGGCGGCGGAAGATGCGGGCACGCCGACGTCGCGCATTGCAACGTGACAAGCACGGCCAGATAACGCGCTGTGGGCTGTTGATCATCGCCCACAGCGCGATGACGCGTTGTGGGCTATTTTGTGAGTTCGACATTTCGGGTGAAGCGTCGCGACTGGCTTGAGCGGTTCCTGCTTTCAAAAAGTCCGGTGCGTGATCATTAGTTGTACTTTCCGGGTGCTCCTCTGTGGTGAGACAGCATACGCTGAGGAATGTACTGATGGTAGTTATAATAGGTTAAATTGTAAATTAAGTTCCTTAATTTCAGGTTCAGGTAGCTACAGCGGTATACTATAAAGTCCGCATACTATAAAGTTATCAGACTTAATCAGAGCCGCAAGGGTCATCCAGGTTAAGTTCGTAAGGGGAGGATACCATAACCCTGGTAAAAGACACTCTTCACCACAACCAACACCACATCACTGATTCCAAAGAATACATCCACCAACATCCCCCCACACTCATCAATGTCTATCTACATTACCTATTTGAAGCTACTTAAAGTGTTGACTGAAATTGCTTTGGATTTCAGTCAACTGCAGCGCAGCTCTCTCAACTTTTGTAGAGCTTGGCAGACAAGTGTGCATCGGTCTTCGAGGGTATACCAGGTCAAACCCCTCTTAGTGCCAAAACCAAAGAGGCATTTAGTCGCTCCAGCATCTCTGTCTGCCACCTGGCCATCTCTGATGTGTCTGCCACCTTAAGATGTGTCTGCCACCTAGCCATCTCTGATGTGTTTGCCACCTTAAGCACCCTTGCTTCATGTATGCCGTAGACACATATCCTCGAGACAAACACATGGCGCCTAAAATTAGCATGATCAGTCAGATCAGATCAGTCGGCGACGTGGCCACATGCTTAGCGAGGGGACTGGCAGGCACTCCCGCCACAAAAGGATGTGTCGGTGTGCGGCGCCATATGAGGTGGCGGAAGATGCGGGCCCGAAGGTCTGGCTTTGTTTTCCAACTCCCACTGGGTAGATAATAGGGGCTGATTGCCTTCATTTCGTCCCCCACCCCGGGCCGCCTCTCCCGGCCGACTCACAACAGGGCACCCTTCTCCACGTTCGGTGTCTCATCATCCGTCTCCCCCAGTACCAGCCGGTCCCAGCCTGGGAACCTCCCGCCCCTCCCCACTCCCTCCGTGTGTCCGCGGTGCCGCCCGCCGCCGCATTCCTTGGCGGCCCGCCTGGGGCCGGCGAGCGTGGCCGCACCTGTATCTGCTGACGGTCGACGCGGATGTAGATCCAGTTGTCGGTGCCGAACGCGATGCCCAGCAGCACGACCGACACGACGCCGGCGACGGTGGCCAACGACAGGGTGATGGCCGAGCACGGCATGGCGCTGTCGTCGTCTGTCGCACGCACGGTCTCGTTCTCGGCCGGCCTGAGGCTGCAGCTGGCGACTCAGCGCCGACTGGACCGTCAGTGGGAGTCTGCTGGCGGCCGGCTGGTCTCCCGGCCGGTCGTCGTCTCCGTTGGCGCGTCTCCCGGTGTTCAGCGACGCGCTTGCGGCTCCGGCGGCGGCTGCCCACCCGTGCGGCACTGGTGGTCTCGGCGCCGGCCCGCTGCTAGTTGACTCCGCTGCGCACGCCTCGCCACTGACGCAGACGCTCAGGTGAGCGGCCGGCGAGAGTGGCGCACAACAAAATGGCGGCCGGTCGCCGGTCGCCAAGTCGCCGTGCCGCCGCGCGTGGGAAGATGCCCAGGCGCGCCGCCAGCGCCGCGTGGGTCGGACCAAGGTCGCAGATGATGGTCATTTGCATATGGAGCTTGCACGAATATGTGTGTATGCGAATATGTGTGAATATGTGTGTGTTGCACGAATATGCGACTTTGATCAAAGCCGACAGCACGTTAATGTACCCGATGTCAAGTTTTGGACCGGGCTGTGAATTGTGAAACATTTGTCGACCTAGGGAGCCTGGGCAAGGGATGGGAAAGGTGCGATCGAAGAGTTGCGCTCAAGTTGCAATACTCTGAAAATATATAAAATAAGGAAGTTCACGAAATGGGCACCGATATCACTGGTAAGCTTCTCTGGATGCCTGGGATTTCAATCTGGTCCAGAATATCGTGAGTGCGGTTGGGATTCAAAGGGCTGGTATTTAATATAACACCAATACCTTTAAAATGCATCAGCACATGATGTATGCATATTCAACAGAGACAGCATTGCTTGTGATTGCATTTCCTCACTTCCTTCTGTACTGGGTGAAAGGAGATAAATACATTCTAATTTCTGTTTGTTGGAACCTGACCAATATAACACACACACACACACACACACGGTGAAAACCGAGGATGTCGAGAAAATTCTTCAGGGGACTGGTAAGCATCTGATAATGCTCAAGGCGGAGTTTGAAAACCGAGGACGTCACAAATGTTCTCGGTATTCACTTCATGTCCTCGGTTGCCAGATGTGCAAACAGAAAATGGCCTCGGTATGCACGATTTACAAGTAAGTGCACACACACACACACACATGTATATATATATGTACATATCTATATATATATATATATATATATATATATATATATATATGCAAATCTACTGCATTAATCGACGGGGAACAAAAGTCATTTATGGCAAATTTTAAGACATTTACTATCAGAGCCAAAGCTGAGGGCTGTTGTTGAGTATCATAGTATTGATAGTATAAATACATAGTATTGAGTACTCGCTATTCTCTGTGGATAACAATGACATATGTATTGTGACATGGTTGGAGCCCACCCCAGGACTGACACTAGACCCTCCCCGGGTCTGTGAATAGCAATGATAGATGTATTGTGACATGAGTGAATCCCACCCCAGGACTGACACCAGACCCTCTCCGGGCAGCAATTTGCCACAACATCGGAAAACAAACGGGGCAGTCTTGGCGCGAGCACATCACTAGTATAAGCGTCGTTCCCCTAGTATAAGCGGGCGACGCGATTGGCTGTTGCCGGCCAGTTGTGACGTCACCACAGGCCGACCAATTTGGTAAACAGATGGGGCGCGAAAGAGAGAGAGAGAGAGAGAGAGAGAGAGAGAGAGAGAGAGAGAGAGAGAGAGAGAGAGAGAGAGAGAGAGAGAGAGAGAGAGAGAGAGAGAGAGAGAGAGAGAGAGAGAGAGAGAGAGAGAGAGAGAGAGAGAGAGAGAGAGAGAGAGAGAGAGAGAGAGAGAGAGAGAGAGAGAGAGAGAGAGAGAGAGAGAGAGAGAGAGAGAGAGAGAGAGAGAGAGAGAGAGAGAGAGAGAGAGAGAGAGAGAGAGAGAGAGAGAGAGAGAGAGAGAGAGAGAGAGAGAGAGAGAAAGAGAGCCAGATATAGAGACAGAGAGAGATAGTGGAGAAGAAGAGAGAGAGAGGGGGAGGTGGAGATGAGACACATTGGTGCATTGGAGAGAGCACTGAAGGGCCACGAGTCACTTCAATTTTCATTCGAACCCTCCGATAATTACGGCTTGTAAGCATGGGATCCTATGTGCCATTGCTCTGATGTACTTTGCATTTATCAGTTTTAGCATCCTTGGGCACTCTCAATATATTCTACAGCACTGTACTACGCTCCTAAATATTCTGAGACGCGTCTCCGGTCAAGACTGAGGTGCTAATCGGGCTGCACTATACTCAACATCTACATTGGTCTGATTCGCTTAATCCGAGATGCAATGCTCTTATCTTTTGTCATATATCCCCCTCACTCACCACATCACCGGGTCGCATGAAGAATCACACGCTGCGCCTCATCACCGTAGCATACCGCACCACGCCTATCACCACTCACCGGGTGAGGCCAACATCCGCAGCCTCCAACACCGCAAAACACTACAACTAGTTAGATGCCACCTTAGAACCACTGACCATCCTACCAATCTTGCCTTACTAATCCACCTGTCCAACGTACCTATCACAGAAATCAAGATAGCTTTGCTCTTCATTTGAATAAGGCCGTTACACTAGGATTGAAATTCCCGGACCTAACCTCCGGCACAATTTCCCCAATATCTCATGTTGGCATATCAAAAACTGAAAACTAGAGTATCTATTCCTGGAAAACAAAAACCTACATATTCCCAACGAAACTCATCTCATAGTTCATAGCACACATCAAGAGGCCCACTCACAGCACACTTCCTACACCGACGGTTCCCATGCCAACCATGGTTCGGGATCCGTCGGGTGCGGTGGGCCCAATGCTGTTCAAATCAAATTAGCACCACACCATTCAGCACGCACAGCAGAGTCAGTAGCCATGCTAGCCTGTCTACTGTAGCAGTAGCCATGCTAGCCTGTCTACTCTAGCAGTGGCCATGCTAGCCTGTCCACTGCAGCAGTGACCATTCTAGCTTGCATACTGTAGCGGTGGCCATGCCAGCTTGTCTACTGCAGCGGTGGCCATGCTAGCCTGTCTACTGTAGCAGTGGCCATGCTAGCCTGTCTACTGTAGCAGTGGCCATTCTAGCTTGTCTACTGCAG
>JAOTOM010004185.1:0-85000 GCA_034440615.1 Ashinkailepas kermadecensis
CGAGGTCCCTGTAGTAAGCCACGGTCGTGCAATCACAGGTGACATAAAGGCGCTCGTGCGGGCATTTTACGAGACCGACGAAGTCAGTAGGATGTGCCCGGGAGTGACTACGTCGTAATGCGCAATGCCGATGGGTCGAAGACCCGGGTGCAGAAGCGCTTATGCTAAATTCGTTGCGCGACACGTACTCGCTGTACAAGGAAAATCTTGAGAATCCCAAAATCGGGTTTTCGACGTTTGCGAAACTGGAGCCCCCGGCACTGCGTGCTTCCCGGCGGAGCGGGTACGCTCTCACAGTCTGTGTGTGCATCCAACACCAAAATCCGAAGCTAATGCTCTCGGCTCTGGGAGACAAAACCGTGACGAGTGACGTGCTCACGGGAGCTGCAGTTTGCAGCATGGATGCCAGAACGTGCATGATGGGGACTGCGCACAGTGCCCGGGAGCGGAGGGGGTCCAGGCATATTTGGGGAGCCAGACTGCGTGTCGTCGTTGGGAGAGGAAGTACGGTATAGCCAGTGGGTGTCCACAGACCGCTGCACACTTGTGGAGTGGTTGAGCACTTAGACGATTTTGTGTCGACGTTGGAGCAAAAATACATGGGAAAGCTCACTCGTCACCATTTTATCGCGAAGGAACAAACACGGTTCTTCAAGGAAGCCAAGGTCTCAATCGCTCCTAATGAAGCAGTGGTTGTCGGCGATTTTGCCGAAAACTATTCGTACGTACTGCAGGATGCCGCTTCAGGGCTGGCACTGGGATAAGTCCCAGTGCACAGTTCACCCATTCATAGCCTACTGGCGTGGTGAGCACGGCACAACGCAACACCAAAGTTTCTGCATGCTCTCTGATTGCACGAAACACAATGCAGTAACTGTGCATGTATTCTTTAAACATTTAGTTGCAGACATTAGGATGATTCATCCTGGTGTGGAAAAATTAAGTATTTCTCGGATGGCTGCGCGGGCCAATATAAAAACAGGTTTAACTTCACTAATCTAACTTATCACTACGCAGATTTTGGAGTGCATGCTGAGTGGAACTTTTTTTTCGGCACATCACACGGCAAAACGGCATGTGACGGAATAGGGGGGACGGTGAAGCGGGCCACGGCCCGAGAAAGTCTGACCCGCACTGCCAGAGATCATATTCTCCGAGCCAAGGACATGTACGGATTTTGCATCCAGAAAATATCCACCAGTATCCGGTTCTTCCTCATCGAAGAATCAGAGGTCACGGCCAGGGCCGAGCAACTCGCTTCACGATTCGCCGCTTCCAAAACAATTCCAGGCACCCAAAAACACCACAGGTTCGTGCCGACTGAAATAGGACAACTGACCATGCATGAGCTGTCCAGCGACGAAGGACGAGTCGTGCGGGTAGTGCGGTAAACTCACGGACTGTAAAACCCATGGAGGGTGGGCCCATGGATTGCGGTAAATCTAATGTCGTATGTTGGCCATCGCCCTATGTCGTGGTGTTAATTACCTTGCATTTGTAGTCTGTATCGTATAAAACGGGTTTTGTAACCTGGAAATATACCACTTGATGTGTTTTGAGTTGTGTTTGATTGGCGCTATGGGGCTCAGAAGGTACCAATGCTACGTAAGGTCCTAAAAACGCCCGGGCCATATCTTATGACCCGGTAGGTCAGACAGAGCTGCTTTTGTGCCAGATGGACCCGACACACCAGATAACCCATGGGACGAATTTTCATCGAAATGTGAACGTTGATCAATGCATTAGCGTTGTATGTAAGTTCGTACAAAAACCATCTCATTTTTACCACGTCACAACGCCCAAATGAATGAAAAGGGCCATGTTCTGAGCCGCAGGAAGGCTATTTGGACGCTAGGTCCAGAGGATATTATTTTGTCATGGAAAGACAACATACCAAACGCATTATCTGCAGAATAAAATTGTAGAACGGAAATTATCAAAGGGGAGGCACGGTGACCTTTGACCTAGGTCACGAGGTCATTTTTTCCAAATTGACCTGGGTCATTTTTCTTTGTTTTATTTGCGTTGTACGAATCTTTGTGATCTCGAAAATGTATAGGTTTATGCCATTTGGAGTATTTTTCTTGGTGCTACGGCGCTCAGATCTAACCAATGTTGCGTCAAGTCCCAAAAACGCCTCGGGCTATATCTTGTGACCCGTAGGTCAGTCAGACCTGATACTGTTCCAGGTGGATTCTACGCATCATATTACCCGGGTACCAATTTTCAGTTAAATCTTAGACATGAGTGTTATATTCTACTGTTGGTGCTGCGCTGGGTGAGAACACACCAGGTGTGGTTTTATTTGTAACCATTTGGTGAGGGGCTAAGCATTTCATTGGGTCAGAAGTCAAAATTACTGAGGGTTGCACCCATAGAGTCCCTTTTTCTGGCGTATGCAACAATTGAGAGGTCCGAACACTTTTGGACAGAAATCAGCACTCATACCTCAGCCAACGGTCGGTACCCCCACCTCATACCGCCAACGGTCGGTACCCCACACTCATCCTCGCCAACGGTCGGTACCCCACCTCTACCTCGCCAAGGTCGGACCCCACACTCATACCTCAGCCAACGGTCGGTACCCCACACTCATACCTCAGCCAACGGTCAGTAACCCACACTCATACCTCAGCCAACGGTCGGTACCCCACACTCATACCTCAGCCAACGGTCGGTACCCCACACTCATACCTCAGCCAACGGTCGGTACCCCACACTCATACCTCAGCCAACGGTCGGTACCCCACACTCATACCTCAGCCATAGCCAACGGTCGGTACGCCTCAGGATATATTATCAGGATATTGTCACGCTGGGTACCGACTGGTGCTCGAATATTCGGCCCTTTCGTGCAACATTCATGACCGACCAAAGCGCACCACAGAAGCACCACACGCGGGCCACCGCGACTCTCCTACGCGCCGGCCTCGTGTGCCGCTCCTATCAGCACGTAGGACCCCCACACAACGGTACACCACCCAGTCGCACGGCACCGTCAGCCGGCCGGGCTATCGGCGCGATAGCTGGGCGCCCACTCACCAGCGTCGACAGCCGGCCGGGCTATCGGCGCGATAGCTGGGCGCCCACCACCAGCGTCGACAGCCGGCCGGGCTATCGGTGCGATAGCTCGGCGCCCACTACCAGCGTCGACAGCCGGCCGCCGCGCACGGTCACGGTACCGTCAGCCGGCCGGGCTATCGGCGCGATAGATCGGCGCCCACTCACCAGCGTCGACAGCCGGCCGGGCTATCGGCGCGATAGCTCGGCGCCCACTCACCAGCGTCGACAGCCGGCCGGGCTATCGGCGCGATAGCTGGGCGCCCACTCACCAGCGTCGACAGCCGGCCGGGCTATCGGTGCGATAGCTCGGCGCCCACTCACCAGCGTCGACAGCCGGCCGCCGCGCACGGTCACGGGACCGTCAGCCGGCCGGGCTATCGGCGCGATAGCTCGGCGCCCACTCACCAGCGTCGACAGCCGGCCGGGCTATCGGCGCGATAGCTCGGCGCCCACTCACCAGCGTCGACAGCCGGCCGGGCTATCGGCGCGATAGCTGGGCGCCCACTCACCAGCGTCGACAGCCGGCCGGGCTATCGGTGCGATAGCCCGGCGCCCACTCACCAGCGTCGACAGCCGGCCGGGCTATCGGCGCGATAGCTCGGCGCCCACTCACCAGCGTCGACAGCCGGCCGGGCTATCGGCGCGATAGCTCGGCGCCCACTCACCAGCGTCGACAGCCGGCCGGGCTATCGGCGCGATAGCTCGGCGCCCACTCACCAGCGTCGACAGCCGGCCGGGCTATCGGTGCGATAGCTCGGCGCCCACTCACCAGCGTCGACAGCCGGCCGGGCTATCGATGCGATAGCTGGGCGCCCACTCACCAGCGTCGACAGCCGGCCGGGCTATCGGCGCGATAGCTCGGCGCCCACTCACCAGCGTCGACAGCCGGCCGGGCTATCGGCGCGATAGCTCGGCGCCCACTCACCAGCGTCGACAGCCGGCCGCCGCGCACGGTCACGCCGCGGCCCGGCCGGAAGCGCACCACCACGCCGGCGTCGATCTCGACGGCGCCCGTCGACTCGACCACCACGTCGTCGGAGGCGACGCACGGCGAGTCGGCCAGGCGCCAGCGCGCCAGGCGGCGGTACACGCCGCCCACCTCCGTGTCGCCGCCGACGAGGCGGCTCAGCGTCGCCACAGCCAGCAGGAGGCCTCGGCACGCGCGCCGCAGTCGCATCGTGACGCTCTCCACAGCACACACCGGCGCCTCGATCGCCCCACTGAGGCGCGCCGCTGTCTCGCCTCGGTCGGCCGCGGCGTTTGAGGACGACGCGCGACGCGTGGTGGACTTGCGATGCGGACGCGTGACCACGCCTACCGCGCGCGCGACGGCGCCCCGCGGCGCGCCGGACCACTGCCAGTCAAACGCGCCGCTGATAACCGCCGTCGGCTGGTCACGTGATGAGTGACGTCACAACAGGCACGGCACCTGGCTCAGAGGGGCGGGGGCGTGGGAGTGAGAGGGAGGGGAGGTCACCGCCCACGGCATGGTGTGCCACAACTTTCACGCCGTGCATTCGCTCGAGAAGACGTGGGAGTTGTCAAAAGGGATGAGATGCGGTTTTGCTAGAGGCATAGGGAAACCTTGAGGAAATTGTTGAACTTCGGGATGTGGTATCTTGCCCGCACTTATGTTCGTAAAATAACCCTTGAAATTAGTTAAGTGTGCCTTGTGGATTATATAAAGCATGATGTGATGGAGCAAAAGTAATTCCCTGATCCAGTCGAATGGGAAGGTTTGTGCAACCGGCTACCTGGTTGAATCCTTTCATTTCTTCCTACATCAGCCAGCCACGTTTGCCGTGGTCATGTTCTTTTAACTAGTGAATATCTACTCGTCAGCGATATAAATTATATCCAAAATTACCGAAATGTCATGAGCAGATACTACTTTGAGTGATTGTTTTACCTGTGAATCTGTATGGCGCCGAGACGCCTCTTGTGGACGCCTCCTGCTATCAGAAAATGTTGCTACAAGAAAATGTTTGCATGCACTTCTATATCCCTAATTTTTATGCCAGTTACAAAACAGTTCCTTCCATTTGATGAACGGACTATACGGCTACACTTCTCAAACTAGCCTTCGCCATCCTGCAGCCCCACTGAAGTGCATACCATCGCGCGGTACAGTCTATCGTCGGGATGATCCAGGCACAGGTCAGAATGAAATCAATTAGCAATAGTGAGGAACAGAACGTTTTCATATTAAACCATTACATTTATCGTAAGCTGCATAGCCACCCACTGCAACTATTTAGCGAACTCTGTCCGCTGGTCTTCAGGCATCAAACCGGTAATGCCTAAGATCGTAGGTTTATGTTTGTTCCAGAAAAAATGGGCCAGGAAAATCAAAATGTACCATAACGTCCCATATAAATAAGCGTTAGGCTGAACAATGTTACAAGGAAGGCGCGATTTCAAAAGAAGAAGGCGACAAAACCCGCTGTCCTCGAAACATTGGTGGTACGAGGAGCATGTTTTCTCTGCACATATTTGTTCGGGGGCGACACGAACGCTACCCATAATTCGTCAGAATACTTGTGCATTCGATATAGCATTATGTAGAAAAGAAACAGCTCATTTGATTTAGGATTTGGATTTGTAATCTTCAACGAGCACGCGCAATAGTAGTCGCAGTCGAGGTGGAATACGACGCTTAAATATACACAGTAAGTGCAGCCAATATTTTCCTAAGGGGAGTGACCAAAAATAAACACGACAAAAAGAAGAAAGCTTGCGGCGCGCGAAGCGCGGAAAGTTTAGGGTTTTGCGTGGTGAAAATGTAAAAATGTATCATTTCATCTAGTGTATTTTTGGGCGCTAAGGGGAGGGAGGGGCCACCACCGCCTGGATGCGCCTCGGCATACATGGCAGAAGTGGATCTAGGAATTCTCATGTATGGGGGCAATCGTCTTGAGGGGCACCATTTGCCAGGATCGCCAGTACTGCGAACATCTCTGGAGAGGTGCCTTCTGCTGAACAAATTAATTGTTGTTTAGGGTATCGGAGGTGCACTAGAGCATGCTGGAGGGAAACGCATGCAATGAATTATGCACATACATGCAGATGAGGTCACACGACACATACTCTACAGTTAACTGGAGCTATGGCTATATTTGAAAAGCTCTTCATATGCAGGATCTGCACGCGCGCTCGATGCCGATATCAAGGAATGGTAAGGATGTGCTAATAGCACGTCACCCAGCGCAAGATGTATGAACGTCGAGTGAGCAGGGCTGGGTTTGGTCAGCCGAGCTCCCCACAGCCCCCCCCCACAGCTTCGCCGTCACTTAGCTGAGGTCACTGCTAAAAGCAGCCGAGATCACTTGCCGCACGCAGTGCCATGCCGTATCTATATAGGTGGCGCTAGTTGCACCTGCCATTTGCGAGTCGCATCGAGTCGCATTATTACACGACATTGGACTTGCCGCCACGGGAAGCAAACGTAAGCAAATGATGCTGCAACACATCATACCATCAACAACTGGCAACACTGGGACTGGCTGCCACGAGTAGCAAATGAAGATGCAACATATCCTACCATTAACAACTGGCAACACTGGGACTGGCTGCCACGAGTAGCAAATGAAGATGCAACATATCCTACCATTAACAACTGGCAACACTGTGACTGGCCGACACGAGTAGCAAATGAAGATGCAACATATCCTACCATTAACAACTGGCAATACTGAGACTGGCTGCCACGAGTAGCAAATGAAGATGCAACATATCCTACCATTAACAACTGGCAACACTGTGACTGGCCGACACGAGTAGCAAATGAAGATGCAACATATCCTACCATTAACAACTGGCAATACTGAGACTGGCTGCCACGAGTAGCAAATGAAGATGCAACATATCCTACCATTAACAACTGGCAACACTGGGACTGGCTGCCACGAGTAGCAAATGAAGATGCAACATATCCTACCATTGTAGGAAAGTCCTATATTGGCACGCGAAAGTCTAGCAACCTCGTCGTCTCGATAACCCCAGTCACGAAAGCACCAGTTCTTTTAGCTGCCCTGTATTGCCTGCAGCACTCGCACAATCACACGAGACCGACAGACACCGTACAGTACTTTCTCCTCTGAAGGTAAGCCGTGATACTGCCTTTCCTATGAATTTAGAAGCCGAATTTAGTTGGGAAGCACGCGCGCGCAACAGCGGTCCGCTCGCTAAGATAATTCAAGCCCGACTCTGGCGGCCGCACGGCCGCTGGTCACGCCTGAAGACCCCCGGTCACTGATTGGCCGTTGAGCCAGAACCGCCCATTGACGTCACATCCATGTTCTAGAAGCTTCTACGGAAGTGGCTTTGCCTTTAGTGAAGGGTACTATGTGATTTTACGGTACCCTATTTTACAGTTACTATTACGGTATACTTTTACAATCGGAAGATATTACGGGATTATACCAATTACGGTTATGGGACAGCCAAACGTATAACTTTATGTGGACTGGGTGTCGTACCGGCTGCACAGCATTGAGGTCACATCTCTGGCGCCGGGATGACTGCCGGAGAGGGGAGGGGAAGGTACAAGGTCCAGTGAACGGCCCCGTTGGAGCGATGGCTGCTTACGTCGGCATCAGACAGGCGGACGCCATTCTAGGTGCCTGAGACTTGTCGCGCCAGGAACGGAGGGGGTTGAGGGCTGAATGTATGGGATCAAGACGCTCAAAAGCTAACTCTCTTACACCATTAACAACTGGCAATACTGGGACTGGCTGCCGCGAGTAACAAATGAAGCTGCAGCATATCCAACCATTAACAACTGGCAACACTGGGACTGGCCGACACGAGTAGCAAATGAAGATGCAACATATCCTACCATTAACAACTGGCAATACTGAGACTGGCTGCCACGAGTAGCAAATGAAGATGCAACATATCCTACCATTAACAACTGGCAATACTGAGACTGGCTGCCACGAGTAGCAAATGAAGATGCAACATATCCTACCATTAACAACTGGCAATACTGAGACTGGCTGCCACGAGTAGCAAATGAAGATGCAACATATCCTACCATTAACAACTGGCAATACTGAGACTGGCTACCACGAGTAGCAAATGAAGATGCAAAATATCCTACCATTAACAACTGGCAATACTGAGACTGGCTGCCGCGAGTAGCAAATGAAGATGCAACATATCCTACCATTAACAACTGGCAATACTGAGACTGGCTGCCACGAGTAGCAAATGAAGATGCAACATATCCTACCATTAACAACTGGCAATACTGAGACTGGCTGCCACGAGTAGCAAATGAAGATGCAACATATCCTACCATTAACAACTGGCAATACTGAGACTGGCTGCCACGAGTAGCAAATGAAGATGCAACATATCCTACCATTAACAACTGGCAATACTGAGACTGGCTGCCGCGAGTAGCAAATGAAGATGCAACATATCCTACCATTAACAACTGGCAATACTGAGACTGGCTGCCACGAGTAGCAAATGAAGATGCAACATATCCTACCATTAACAACTGGCAATACTGAGACTGGCTGCCACGAGTAGCAAATGAAGATGCAACATATCCTACCATTAACAACTGGCAATACTGAGACTGGCTGCCACGAGTAGCAAATGAAGATGCAACATATCCTACCATTAACAACTGGCAACACTGGGACTGGCTGCCGCGAGTAACAAAGGAAGCTGCAGCATATCCAACCATTAACAACTGGCAATACTGGGACTGGCCGATACGCCGGACTATCGAATTCGCGCGGCAACACGTGGCGCGCGTTTCTCCCACATCACCCCATAAGAAATATCAATGCTGTTGCCCAAAGGTTTGATCACAGGTTGAGTAGTCGCACTTGACCAGGCAAGGTCACTCACAATTAGGAGTGGGCTTTTCACAAGCATTATATATACTTTGTGCATTATTGGTGCAAAGAAGAGCGCTTAATTCAAAGTCGATGACACAAGTTATCCAAGAAATCAATATGTTGCGAAAAAGTTAAAAAGCCAACCACGGAAGGTCACCTGAGTCACCTAGGATGACCTACATCCAATTCCGACCAATTTGACATTCGAAATGGTGACATAACAAGCATGCCAAACTCGAATCCAGCGCCAATCTGCCGTGACTCTCAGTGTCCTGGAAAAAAAATCAACATGACCACGACAGGTCAGGTGGATCAACATGACCACGACAGGTCAGGTGGATCAACATGACCACGACAGGTCAGGTGGATCAATAACCTAGAATGCGCTTGAAATGTTGCAGGTATTGAAGCACATGCAGATGACAGTGCTGTGAGATAGGTTGTGATTTGTAATTTCCTGACAAAAAGATGACTGAATCATAGGTGCTGTTTTATGAAACTTATTGAGGGGGCAAGGTGCCGCAGGATTGATGTAGGTATAAGATGTGGCTGTTTCACACGCGCACCGAAGGATGGGGGGGGGGCGGAATCCGCCCGCTTCTGTTTTTTTTTAACATTATCTCATAAACCTCCGGCGATATTGTTATGTAATGTTGTGACTTTGTGAACAAAAATCGATAAGCGCATCCCATGCAACACAAAATCGAAATCCGCCAGTAAATATATGAATTGCGGGGGTACCAAATCGGCCGACCAGGCGGCGGCCGGCGAGCGTTCAAGGTCACAAAGACTTCGTCGGTACGGTGGAGCGGCAGTGTGGTGAGGCAGCCGATAATGACTTCATTTGACCTTAAAAGCCTATGGTCATGAAATTTGCACTGAAGCGAGATCACTACATTCACAATCTACCCTCCAAATTGCGTCAGTAGGTTCCGTAATCTTAGGGCAAGGGGCCGAATCACCTGTGTGCGTGTTATGTGAGATAATCACCTGTGTACCCCCTTCCTGTGCGTGTTATGTGAGAGGCCCTTCGGCACTCGTGTAAATGGACCCGGTCCTGAATTATGTTTGCATGCTAGATCACTGGCGGATCTAGCCCACCGGTTTGGGGGGGGGGCAACTTTCGGTTTTCGGCGTCAGCCCCCCCCCTCCCCTCCCCCAGTGGCGTACCTAGGAATTGCATCAGGGGAGGGGTCGAACGGATTTGGAGGATGCCCATTCTCCCACTATTTTTGGTTAAAACCACCGGATTTCGACCACTATTTGGCAAAGGGGCATATTTTTAAAATAATAATTAAAATTAAAATAAAATAAAAAGTAAAATAATAATTGACAACATAATTTCCTGTGTAGGGGCCCCAGCCTACCTCCACCGTTTCCATGTTACCGGATTTTTGTTCTTGTTTACCAAAACGTTCACGTTCACGTTCAACGTCTTGTACCACGTCAACGTTCGTGCACGTGGACACTGGCGGATCCGATTTTGTCAACTCTTGCTGTAAGCAGAACTTGATCAGCATGGAACCCTCGATGTGTGTCAGAATCTACTATGCTACTATACTGGCTTCCAAACAATTATGTATAAAAAAATCCTTTAAAATTGGAGATTATTTCATCCAGACGCTATTTTTTAACCTCGGCAAAGGTTACTGCATTTTAATTTAGTTGACTTCTGATGGCTTCGGGGGGCCAAAAGACACTATGGCCCCCCTTTTAAGCGCTTCGGGGGGGGGGGGGGCATGGCCGGAATGGCCCCTCCCTGGATCCGCCAGTGCATGAGGGTGTGTAAAACTTGTCTCGTAGATACCTTAAACTGCAATAATACCCTTAAACTTTGATAGCCCGGTCCTACCACCCGAATCTCCCCTACATGCAAACCCACCAGTTATCTCTTATTCAGGATATAAATACATACCTCCTCTTGCTATTCTTCTTGAAAAAAATCAGTCAATGTAGCCTGTCTCTTCATCTTAGCAACTCCAACACCTATATGGCTATATGGCCTTGCCCCAACACCAACATACGAAACATGCTGCTCAACTGGGCTCAACTGGTCACTCGCACAAAACATCCTATTCAAATTCCGCTTTCGAAATCTGGCTCACTGGGTCCGCTTGCCAGTTACTGGCTAAACAAACTTCATGAACCTATCTGACGAAGGAATAATGAAACTGCTGATTTCGTCATCTCTTGCTGTAAGCAGAACTTCAACAGCATAGAACCCTCGATGTGTCAGAATCTACTATACTACCATATTGTGCTTCCAAACAATTATAACAAAATACCTTTAAAATTGGAGATGAGATAAAATACCCGGAACGCTATTTTTTAACCTCAGCAAAGGTTACTGCATTTTAATTTAGTTTACTTTTGTTGGTTTGGGGGGGGGGGCCAAAAGACACTATGGCCCCCCCTTTGAAGCGCTTGGGGGGGGGGGCCATGGCCGGAATGGCTCCCCCCTGGATCCGCCAGTGTGCTAGATTTAGGCCACCTAGTTTGCTGATAGGATGAATTTGCAATTGATATGATACTGAAGATCAATATAAAAATACAACCACACGTCTGGAAGACCAGGTTATAACTTATGGGGTATAAAATTGTCCGACTCAATTGAAAGCCCGAAAAAAGAACAGCGAATGCAATTTTCGAAACGTCCGTTCTATAAGTGTGCAAGAGTTCCCCAGCCACATATCCGCCGTTGCCCATATATTAACGAATAATATACGAACCGACCAACACAAATGCGTGATGACGAACAATCAATATATTATTAATATTAATATTTGTGGGCAAGACACACAGAAACATTCAGGCCGCATTCAGGCTGGCCGCATTCAGGCTATCACAGTGTTTTCCTTTATCCGGAGAAGACAGGCCTCTAGCCGACGCAGACGAACTATGCGCTTCGGGTGGCTGGATTTTAAGAAGACAGCACCAAGTTCGACCTGCTGGTGGCAAGCATTTCTGTGTCGATCACCACGCAAGTGCGGGTACTATCACGTCCAAGACGCCCAGTTTCGTGACCCTCATTGACGCCCTGGGGCGTTCGTTGGCGCAATCGCGAGCGGCCCTCCTGGAAGCCTTATTACCCCGTCAGCAGCTCGGGGACCAGAAGCCGTTCCAACTGCTCCTGTGGATGCACTCAGAACTAGGTACAACATGGGATGCTCTAAACGTCCGTGAGCTGTTAAAGACCACTTCTTCAACGGCTGCCGCAGGCTTGGGCAGCATTATCGCTGCCGTCGGAGGAAGCTCTCTGGACCAACTGACTACCGCAACTAAAATATTCTTGGAAGCCTCGGTTTCAGGCTTGGTGTCAGCAATGGCAGCAGGATGCTCAGCAGCGCAAACGGTGCCATTCGGCGCAGTGTCTCCGGATACCAGTACGCTGGCCACACTCCATGGTATAGCCGCGACGTCAACGGTGGCGGTCAGTCGCCTGGAAACCATCCTGGGCGACATGTCACCAGATTGAACGGACGGACGTCACTAGTTCCAGAGCCATCGGCGGGACCATTAACGCTCCCGCTCCAATGCAGCCCGCAGTTTTATGATTTTTGCTGCATGCCCATTTCCACTTCATATTTGGGGGGAGGAATTTTCATTATCGGAGGGGCAAAACTGAACATTGAGGGACACATGCCCCTCCAAGAATATACAAAACAACACCCCTGCTCTGAATACGTCCGTGAAGTTGGCAGGAGTTCGATATTCACATTCAGCAGAAATCGACGACCCCTTCGATTTCGCCCAAACTCGGCGAGACGGTAGAACCAAGGTCCCTGACCCACCAAGCAGACGCATTCCACGGGGCATCGAATGGTTTGACCTCCAGATGTCAACATAGGTCAACAATCCAATAATGCCGCAAGGCCTATGTTATATAGCTCATTCGATCCGCAACGATATGCTGATTCCGACACTGCTATCATTGACTCCGTAGCACAAACGGTTAATGAGTTATAACCAATTATGTAACTTTGTTACTCACAGCATTGCTTCCCACACATTCCCATGCATTATTCCCATTCCCATTCCGGGAATGTGTATGCAATACACATAGTCGTAACGCCAATAACGTGGGCAGTCCAACGGTGGCACTATAATCATTGACGTCCGTTTAATTCCAGAGATATATCAAAATATGTTCCGATAAAATCAGTTTTGGACCTAATGGTTAATTTCCCATAGGGTTTAGCATGGGACCCGGCGGGACTGGAAATCGCGACCCCTTAGGTTTTTGTTTAAATCGCCACAAACGTATACAATACCAAAACACGTCTACAACTCACGTCGTTTCCCGGGGCATCGAAAGATGTGACCTCCAGAGGTCAACGAGTTCCAGTTCGATATTCGACTTTGACCTATATGTGAGGATGGAGCATGTGACTGACATTACTTGGCATGCTCAAGTCGTAATGGAAGAAAGAAAAGTAATTACACTTCAAATATAAATAGAAATTTCAACGTTCAATGAGCCATGTGACCTTGGCAGGTCAGAGGTCATGTCAGGTCAAGCCGTTCACATGATGGAATGTGTACAAAAGACACAAAGTTTTAACACAAATAACGTGGGCAGTCCAACGGTGGCACTAGAATCATTGGCGTCCGATTAATTCCGGAGATATATCAAAATATGTTCAGATAAAATCAGCTTTGGACCTGATGGTTAATTTCCCATAGGGTTTAGCATGGGACCAGGCGGGACTGGAAATCGCGACCGCTTCGATTTCTGTTTAAATCGCCACAAACGTATGCAACATCGTCATCGCGGAGCGCGTTGTGCGACACTTCGCCCAGTTTGGCCTGCTATGCAAGCCGCCGCAGCGAGCGGCGGAGCGGACGGCGCACGCTGCAGACCATTGCCTGTCTGCAGATATCAGTGGACGCTTACGGTGTGTGTGATTAGGGTTTTAGGGCGCATCGACCATGGTAGATAATTTAGCGCCAATAGACGCTTACGGGATGGTAATGCATGACGAAAGTGGTATGGATATGGCCGCTGGATATAACCAGACCGGAGGGTGTCAGGTTAATACGACAGCGTACTGATACAAAGTTCAGAGCTTAACGTTTGTGATGTGCCGAGTTCTTTGCGATGGAGGGCGGGATGAAAATCGTCCGGCTTAACGTGGTAAGATGTGGCCAAGATGCATTGCCCTTAAAATATCACATGGTGCATGATAGTTCGGAGATTGTACTTATTTACTTGTTGCTTGTTGTCTTCGGGTTGGTGTAGGCCCATTGGTTGGGTATCACTGGTCCCGATCAGGTCACACAGTATGAGCATTACATTTGCATACGTTGGGATGGTTGCATCTGAATGCGTGTCGTAGAACACGAACCATGTGAGCTTGGCTGTGGTGCGCTCAACTGGAGCGGACGAACATGCGTGCACTCTCCACCGAATCATCAGTCACCCGTGACGGGTGCATGCTAGTCTGTTTCTGGCGATCTGCTAGTCGTTGTGCCGAACGATGTGGCAAACCAGGCTCGCCTGTCGCCATCGTCTGGGACGCGGCGCCGTAGAGGAATCAGACGCGGTATGCGTCTGCGTGCGGCTCCAGCGCAAACTGCCGAAGGCCAGGCGGCAGACCTGCCCGCCGACCTGAGCTCGATGCTTTCCTGCTGAACACGCCGCATCCGGTTGCGCGCCCTCAGCGAAAGTGTGCCCGGCTGGCGAACTGCGAACGAGCGCAAAGTTCGTGATATCACGGACAAGCTGATTCCGGTCACAGAGCTGGCCCCGTTCGAGTTCGCTAGACATATAGCACGCTAAAAAAGTCAAACCTCCGGGTCGATACGGCTGGCTGCTTCCAGCACATGTTCGGGACGGGCAAGTGGACGGTGCTGAGCAGGGCTCTGCAGTATTGGGTAGGGACGAGGTGCGAAGGCTCTGCGACATCCCGAGGACTCTCACCGAACACAACAGGCTCATCATCAGCTCATGTCAGTGCCGCCAAACGCCGGACTCATAGTAGGTGCAGTGCCGTTCGCTCGCGTTTGACGGCACTGGCTGATGGGTCGTCGCTGCTGCTGTCCCGCTCGCGTTGCCCGGTCTTGTGAGGACATTGCGAGCACCTTCCCGTACTGGGCCTGTGTACAGCCAACCACCGCCTGCAGTTGATAGACCAGGGCTGTGTCTGACCCTGTTACTTGGTGCCAGTCGCCTGTGTCATTTGCGCGGCTTGAGACTCAACAGGTGTCTATGTAAAAGTTCAAAAAATGTATTTTAGTAGCATTGGGCATCATATTTTTTTCGCGATCTATGGATTTGTATGCATACTTTCTATGCAAGATCTGGTGCAATATTTTGTGTCTTATCTCGAGGGCATTTCAACAATCACATCGCTGATAAATTCGGGGACATTTGTTCTACCCGGCGTTCTTACTGGTGGTGCGCAGCGTGTGCGCAGCACATCAACATTATGTGCCGCGCCGAGACGGCGTGAAGGCGGTGTCTATGTCGCCTCGTGGCCACTGGGCACACACGGCGCGTGTTCATTGCCGGTTCGATAACGCGGCGCTGCTGACCGTATCCCTGTGTGCCCGGCAGAGCGATGAGACCTTCGCGAAGCTAGGGACGCTGGAGCGTAAGTTAGCTACCGGCGACGGTAACAACTTCCAGATGCGCAAGACGGTGGCCGACCGGCGAGCACTGGCCGAGTACGAGCCCATCCGCGACCAGTCGCTCCAGATCTGCGCAGACATCAACAAGAAGCTGATCGAGCTCATCAAGCCCAACAAGATTTCCACGTGAAGCCAGCTGTGCGCCCGCGGACTCCAGGGCTGTGCGATTGTGGTGGCCGGCGTGGAAGGAGTCCGATTGGTGCGTGATTGAGTGGCGTAGCCGGCAACCGCGCCAGTGGTGAATGCCTTGTTCGTGTGTCCATAAGTGATATTCATCTAACTGCACTGACATCTGCTGCTGCTGCGCTGTGCGGGCGTGACCGATGCCAACCAGTGCCCGTGTCAATGCGTATATGAATAACAAACCCAGTCAGAATGAATACACCGTTATGAATATCATTATATGTCTGTCGTAAGCTGTAACTGACGTGCGATCGCTGCAATCGAAGCAGCTATCACGCGAACTTTTGCCATGTAAACATTCCTTTATTGGCCCAGCAAATGGAGCATTAGGCGACACCTAGACATACAGTCGGGTGGTCGGTGCCATAATGTAAGCCTATGCAGATAGACGCCAGTGTTGCCTCTGGGCTGGCCGTGTTTGCTGCAGTGTTGGAAAGTAGGGATTGCCATTGATCAGCTTCGCAGTGCATATTCCCATATCTCATCTCCTCCCCTATATATATATATATATATATATATATCATATATATCTGTATATATATATATATATATATATATATATATATATATATATCTGTATATATGTGTACATATATACATACATACATACATACATGCATGCATGCATACATACATACATACATGCATACATACATACATACATACATATATACATACATACATACATACATACATACATACATATATATATATATATATATATATATATATATATATATATATATATATATATATATATTATATATATTGACATATCTCCGGAATTAATCTGACGTCAATGATTATAATGGCACTGTTGGACTGCCCACGTTATTGGCGTTACACCTGTGTCTTTTATACACCTTCCATCATGTGAACGGCTTGACATGACATGACCTCTGACCTGCCAAGGCCACATGGCTGATTGAACGTTGAAATTTTTATTTAGATTTGAAGCGTAATTAATTTTCTTTCTTCCATTACGACTTGAGCATGCCAAGTAATGCCAGTCACATGCTCCATCCTCACATATAGGTCAAAGTCGAATATCGAACTGCAACTCGTTGACCTCTGGAGGTCACATCTTTCGATGCCCCGGGAAACGACGTGAGTTGTAGACGTGCTTTGGTATTGCATACGTTTGTGGCGATTTAAACAAAAATCGAAGGGGTGGCGATTTCCAGTCCCGCCGGGTCCCATGCTAAACCCTATGGGAAATTAACCATTAGGTCCAAAGCTGATTTTATCGGAACATATTTTGATATATCTCCGGAATTAATCGGACGCCAATGATTCTAGTGCCACCGTTGGACTGTCCACGTTACTGGTGTTAAAACGATGTGTCTTTTGTACATATTCCATCATGTGAACGGCTTGACCTGACATGACCTCTGACCTGGCAAGGTCACATGGCTCATTGAACGTTGAAATTTCGCTTTATATTTGAAGCGTTATTAATTTGCTTTCTTCCATTACGACTTGGGCATGCCAACTAATGACAGTCACATGCTCCATCCTTGCATATAGGTCAAAGTCGAATATCGAACTGGAACTCGTTGACCTCTGGAGATCACATCTTTCGATGCCCCGGGAAACGGCGTGAGTTTTCGACGTGTTTTTGCACTACATATGTTTGTGGCGATTTTAAAAGAAATTGAAGTGGTCGCGATTTCCAGTTCCGCCGGGTCCCATGCTAGACCCTATGGGAAATTAACCATTAGGTCCAAAACTGATTTTATCGGAACATATTTTGATATATCTCCGGAATTAAACGGACGTCAATGATTATAGTGCCACCGTTGGACTGCCCACGTTATTTGTGTTAAAACTTTGTGTCTTTTGTACACATTCCATCATGTGAACGGCTTGACCTGACATGACGTTTGACCTGCCAAGGTCACATGGCTCATTGAACGTTGAAATTTATATTTAGATTTGAAGCGTAATTCATTTTCTTTCTTCCATTACGACTTGAGCATGCCAAGTAATGCCAGTCACATGCTCCATCCTCACATATAGGTCAAAGTCGAATATCGAACTGGAACTCGTTGACCTCTGGAGGTCACATCTTTCGATGCCCCGTGAAACGACGTGAGTTGTAGACGTGTTTTGGTATTGTATACGTTTGTGGCGATTTAAACAAAAATCGAAGGGGTCGCGATTTCCAGTCCCGCCGGGTCCCATGCGACCCTATGGGAAATTAACCATTAGGTCCAAAGCTGATTTTATCGGAACATATTTTGATATATCTCCGGAATTAATCGGACGCCAATGATTCTAGTGCCACCGTTGGACTGTCCACGTTACTGGTGTTAAAACGATGTGTCTTTTGTACATATTCCATCATGTGAACGGCTTGACCTGACAGGACCTCTGACCTGGCAAGGTCACATGGCTCATTGAACGTTGAAATTTCGCTTTATATTTGAAGCGTTATTAATTTGCTTTCTTCCATTACGACTTGGGCATGCCAACTAATGACAGTCACATGCTCCATCCTTGCATATAGGTCAAAGTCGAATATCGAACTGGAACTCGTTGACCTCTGGAGATCACATCTTTCGATGCCCCGGGAAACGGCGTGAGTTTTCGACGTGTTTTTGCACTCCATATGTTTGTGGCGATTTTAAAAGAAATTGAAGGGTTCGCGATTTCCAGTTCCGCCGGGTCCCATGCTAAACCCTATGGGAAATTAACCATTAGGTCCAAAACTGATTTTATCGGAACATATTTTGATATATCTCCGGAATTAAACGGACGTCAATGATTATAGTGCCACCGTTGGACTGCCCACGTTATTGGCGTTACGACTATGTGTATTGCATACACATTCCCGGAATGGGAATGGGAATAATACATGGGAATGTGTGGAAAGCAATGCTGTGAGTAACAAAGTTACATAATTGGTTATAACTCATTAACCGTTTGTGCTACGGAGTCAATGATAGCAGTTTCGGAATCAGCATGTCGTTGCGGATCGAATGAGCTAAATAATATAGGCCTTGCGGCATTATTGGATTGCTGACCTATGTTGACATCTGGAGGTCAAACCATTCGGTGCCCCTTGAAATGCGTCTGCATGGTGGGTCAGGGACCTTGGTACTACCGTCTCACCGAGTTTGGGCGAAATCGAAGGGGTCGTCGATTTCTGCTGAATGTGAATATCGAACTCCTGCCAACTTCACGGACGTGCTCTGAATACCCATGCGGTAATTCGTCGTTTGTGAGGAGGTGCAGGGACACACGTTGGATCTTATAGCTCCGCGTCCGGACCTGAAATCGACCTGAAACGTGGTACTCCCATGGAACACTTTGACAGAGGAGTATCGGGAACATGACAAATGGCTTGAATTGATCTGATCTCATGACCTGACCTGTCGTCACCAATGCTCTTTTCTATTTTATTTGAGTATGCACTATCACATTCATGAATAACATATTACGTGTCTTTGAAATATATCATTGGAAGATCACGTAAAAGAGCACTAGAAACGCCAATTCGAAGGCGTTACTTGGCTTCGACATCATGTATCTCGGTAGTCCACGGACGTCTGACACTGTTTGTCCACCAAAAGATCCGTAATTCAAGTGTGGGAGGGTAGGCCAAATTTGCGAGAATTGCCTCCAAGCGTTGGAAGGCACCACAGAAAAACGATAGGACAATATTTCTTCCTCCCCCTACATGGCAGTTGCAAGGTTAACGCAAAATGGCCTGGCGACGGAAGGAGACAGATGACGAGAGGGCCAATATAACACATCCACTCGTATGCAAATGAAGGCCTGAAAGGAAACAACGACGGCCTATAAACACAGGGAGCAGGAGAAGAAATGCAGACAAGCACAACATCCCGAATTGCTTGACCATTGAGCTGAATAATCTAACAGATGCTGAGCAGAAAGAAACTCGGAATACTGCCGACAGCGTTTTGTAGTTTGGACTGGCACAGCACACTGTCGCCGTAGTGGTACGTATTCATCAGAGCTATATCGAGGCACTTGTTGGACGGGACAGCGTGTTTGGACGGGACACCTGTAACAACATGCGTGTTTCTACCGAGAAAAAAGAACAATCTGCTGTCCCTCACCTCTGACAGAGACAGAGCTCTCACCATCACTACTTCCAGCTTATCATACCCGAGGTGCGCTTCTGCGCATTGCTTAGCTGCGCAGCTGCTGTCGACAGTCTCTGACAATTCCACACACGCCGTCGCTCTTAATCACAGTTTATTTCAACACTTTGCGTTTCAGCACTTCTCATACTGCATCTCGACTTCTTTCTTTTCGACTCATCTCTACTAAATTGTCCTCCAAAGTCTCATGAGCAGCACGGTCCGGTCCGCTCTAGCTCTTAGGAGCCCTCCCCAGTCCTCGACAGCCTTTTGGGTTACTAAGGATATTTTAGCTCCGAAGCGCCAACGCATTAGGTCCCCCCCCCACAACCAAAAACTCATCAGATTTCGCCCACTATATTTTCAGATCTCAGAAATTCTGATTTTTTATTCGACGGTGTGCATGTTTATGTTTATTCAGCATCCTCACCAACGGGGAATATCGTCCAATAACTGGTGAAGTCACATAATTAAAAGAGCAGTGCACAGTACATGTTAACACAACAACTATGAGTAATAGCATGCGACTGCAGTGTCACATAGTGGGCTCGGATCTATCGTCACCGTCACCGTCACCGTTACCATCACAGTTACCCTCCTCCTCACTCCACACACCAACAAACACACACCGGCTTAAATAAATACTTCAGCGATCAGATGCAGGCTAAAACACACCGGCTTTGATGGAGCATCAGAGCACAGCAGATCTGAACTGTGATGACGATGGGTGAAAAAGTATTTCCTTGGTGCCTAACATTAGGGAGGGGCATTTTTCCCTTTAGTACGCCACTGCGGCTGCTCAACGTGTTTTTTTTCCGCAGATCCGCGGATCGAGAGTAGAAAGGCCCTTCGGATAATTTTCTTTCGGGACCCATTTTGAATTTTCCGGTGCTCTGGTCGATTCGATGGAGTCTCCTTGTGGTTTTTGTGGTGAAGTCAAATTTTTGTAAGCCCCCTGCAGGTTATTTTTGGACCCCGGTACGATTCTTCGGGCTCTCAGTGGGTGGTGTTTTTTTTCGGTGCCCCAACAGGTTTCTTTTTCGACGACCGACGACTTCTTATTTTGTGGATCCTTGACGCAATTTTTTTGTGTCCGCAGGGTGACATTCCGGGTATATATTTGTTCTTGGGAAGCCGGTTGCAACTTGTGCGGCTCCGGCGCGACATTTTGGTCCCAGTGAGATTTTCAAGAGAAGCGGCGTGAATTTTGTTTTGGTCCAAGTGCGATTTTGGGGGGCCCCATGGTCACTTGTTGGGATCCCTTGCGCGAGTTTTTGTGGTTATGAAACGTTTTTTGGGGGCCCAACAGGTTTTGTGGGCTTTTGGAGCCATTGTTGATATCCCAGATTGATTTTCCGTGTCCGGACTGCTTTTCATTTCCCCGGCTTCATTTGTTGGGTGATCTCAACGAGACTTTTAGAGCCCCGATGGGACCTGTCATGCCTCTAGCGTGATTTGCAGGGGCCCGGGTGAGAATTCTTAGTACCCCCAATCTCAGCGTGATTTTCAGGAGGTCCCGGCCCGACCGTTTGTGGCCCCCGTCGTAATTTTCTTGAACCCCGGCACGACTTTTCTTTGCGGCCCAGCGTGATTTTCAGGGGCCCAGGTGCAAACTTTTGAGGTCCCAGCGTCATTATCAGGGGCCTCTGCGCTAATTTTTTGGGCCCCCAATGTGATTTTTCTGAGCCCCAGTGCGATTTTTGGTGGACCGAGTGGGATTTTTAGGGAGCATGGCGCATTTTTTCCTGAGCTCGGCGGAGTTTTGTGGGCCCCACAACCTGTCAGGAGGGGAGGGGGAGGAAACTGCCCACAATGCCCCCTCCCCCATTCGGTATGTCACTGTGCCATGCAATGATGCAACATAAGAATCCAGGAATAGTTCATCTGTTTCATCACTCACATGTGATTTCAACTCCCCAGTTATCCAGACAGTTTGAGGAAAGTCAAACATCTGCTACATGGATCAGCAAGGATGGATTATAAGGCAACATGGACACCATGGAGTTCAGATCACTGTAGTTATGCTGCGATACATACCTTCTTCCACAGACTGCTTTGGAGATGGATGCGCTCCTGAAGTTTGGTCAGGGTTGGAGTTGAAGGTGGATGGAGCAACACTGTGAAGGACATAACATATGGTTCAAGAGACTTCTGTTTGCATGAACAACACAGGGGATTAAGTAACATTTTCATTAATTGACTTCTATGGTGTCCTGAGTAAGTAGGACAATCGAGATGGGTTTCTGTTATATGCATTGTAGAAGCAATGTTATGATGTAGCTTCTATACCCCAGTGGGAATGGTATGGATTCACTCATAAGTGAATTTGCAAACATACTGATATATCAGTTAACAACAATGCAGGGAGCTATATGATCAACATGGTCGATGTGTCCTAAAGCGAAATAATTCAGTAACAATGCAGAGAATCTGCTGCATAACATTTTGCCCATAAATTAGCCATGATATATGGCATCATACTTCCCATGCTATTTATAATAGTGAGCTATATTTGGTGTACAAACATCAGTACATTATAAATGTTAATTAAACGTTAAACACATCAGTTCCTTACAAGTGTCAGCAATACATTTCCTTCATGCGCTTTAAACATGATTCAAGAAAGCACTGTCATCGACTTTAAACTTGCAAAAAGAGTGGGCCACCTGGTGTTTTGAATCCTATTTGAATGAATTTGCTGTCTTGTTAGTGAACTGACCACTTATTGAGATATAAGTACTTTAACTTTGCCTGCTTCTATCATGAAAATTTGTCATTTTCCAATGCAGCAGAAATCATCAGAATAACTTCTTGTCCACAAACCGGTGTATGCATTTCTATGAATTTAGCATATTTATTAACACAAATGATGTAGATCTGATCTGCAAATGTATAACTCAGAAAATGTTATCAGCACAGGATTCCATTCCTGAAAATATAGTACTTTCAACATGTTATTGTTCTTTGTGAAGCAATAAGTGCAATGCTCTCATGCAGCATGCAGATGGAGGTTCATCACGTGCACCAGGTAGCACAAAAAGAGGTATTATTGCAGTCTAAGGTAACCACAAAACAGGTTTTACACCCATTTTACCTCCACGAATCATCTATGCACAATCTCAATGAAAACTGATTGTCGTTCCAGTCATTGCAAGTTTGGCAATTACTGGAAATTGAGTGGAATGAATCCAGTTCAAGCTCCATATACATGTGCTTTTGCCATTGGTCATGTGTGCAAGCATCACTATGACAATGCAATTGTTGTCTAGTGGCTTTGCAGATTTTTCAAACAATCTGGTTTAAAATGCATCAACTAAAATGCTAATCTCAATATTTTATGATGTAAGTCGTACTTGCAAAGTGGAAGGAAATCCAACTCCTTTGTTTTTTTCCACAAAATTTTCAATTTTGCAGCAAAAGGTGGAGAGTCAATCCACTATCCAATCCAAATCTGTTTCATTTCAGTACAAAATGTGCTGGCTGGCATCAACTAAGTTTCGTAAGTAGCATGGTGCTTTTCATTTTTTTCCTTTAACTTTTTTCTCACCATAAAAATAGCATAGGTTATTGGGGGGGGAAATCAACATTGAGGGGGCCAAGATCAACATTGGTGGGGCCATGGCCCCCACAAAAGGATACAAATCGACTGCCCTGCCTTCGCCCCTCCCCCGCCCTTGGCTACGCCATCCTGGCTACTGCCCTGGGCCCAAAACCCTCCACTAGCGATGGCGCGGGTGGAAAAATGCCGCACACGGACTAGTGTTAACACTTATCCGTCCTGTGTTTTCACTTCTCCCTACATCAGTCCTACTATACTACATGGCCGCTTCTTTCCTCCCGCATAAGTCCATCATCACTGTTGGTTGGCATCCTCATGATCCATCGAGTCAGAACCTGTGGATAGATGGCGCCGGGTGAGGATATAGGTGGCGCCACACGTGACAGAAGTACCAGGCTCGGCGAAATCAACATGATGTCGGACCAGAGATCATGTGGCTGAAAAGAAGTTCGGGTCGACACCACCGGACGTCAAAGAGTGACATCGCTACTAAGTAGGTAATGTGGACGCTAAGGAGAGGCAAGCAAACGCTGATAATATAATGCCACCCACGTCTAGTGGTAAAGCAATAGATGGAAATATTATTTTCTGTGTAATGCCTTGTAGCAAAACTGCACAAGTGAAAACGTTATGTTTTAATTACGCCCATCATTGCTACTATTTTATCATTCATATTTTATATTTGACGATAATATTAATGCTCATGTTTCTTCTGAGTCGTCCCTGTTAATGATCGATAATAATGTAATACACGAAAAGTGCATGACACACATTTACCGGAATATTGAGTAAAACAAACCACAAGTTACATTTACTTAGCATGTGCTTATCTTGTAATGCTCTATTAAATAATAGTGTCTTGTACACAGGTAGCATCATGCACCATACAATAAAGTTATTAAACACATATCTGCATGGAATGGCATAATCATGACCATTGCAAACTAAACACTAAAACCATCTATGTTATCATATGTTGCAATAGTGTTCCGTTGCATTGGTTTTACATCTAATTAGCAATAACATTTTTGAATGATATGTTGTGCAAGAATATATGATTTGTTTAATATAAGTACATTTAGGTATGAATGAACATTGAATTTCAATTACTATGGTAAGAGCAGCAGGGAACGGATTGTTATATTTAGGAAATTCAGACCGGCTCCCTCCATGTCATATCATTCGGCAAAATAGGCATTGCTCGGCTATTTTGCTTACGCATTCATCAGGCAAAACCGGAGGAGTGACGGAAGGGCGTACAGATACAGTCGCAGGTTCACCAGCACGAACAGCAGAGGGACCACACCGCCGGTAACATCAGACCAGCTGAGAGTCGCTGGTGCCACAGCAGCGGCCCAGCTGGCGCACGTGTGTCTCGCGGCACAGGTAGCTGAGCAGTACATCGATGCCGGCGCTGAGCACTGTGACGCCCTCGTGGTTTTCGTCCAGACACTCGCTCTTGACCTGCTGGCCATGCAGCAGGCCGGCCGCCGTAAGGCGCAAACACACCGAGTGATAGAACCAGAGTGCGTCTGCCAGCGAGGTCGTCCAAAACACCGCTCCCGGTACCTGCGTCAGAGGCGAGACGTCACTGGGCCCTCCCGGTACATATATGCCAGAGGCGGGACGACACCGGGCACTCCCGAAGCCTGGGTCGGAGGCGGGACTTCACTGAGCATTCCCGGTACCTGTGTCGGAGGCGGGACTTCACCGAGTGCGCCCGATACCTGTGTCGGAGGCGGGACTTCACTGAGCTTTCCCGGTACTTGTGTCGGAGGCGGGACTTCACCGAGTGCTCTCAGTAACTGTGCAGCACGGTTGCCAGCGTGCTTGCCTTTTTTCAAAGCACGGGGGCAACCGTGCTTGGAGCTTCCGAATTAAAGCTTCGAACAATATTATCTGATAACCAGAGGTGAAATGGACGCGTAATTCAGTTTCGTCATCCAATGTGTCTACGAATGACATCTAAATCGGTAAAAGTTACCCAAGGTACAGTTGGGCCATTGACTTCGAATGGTATTCGAAAGGCCCATAACACTTGCCATCAGGTTAGTTGACCAGCCATCACTCACCCACACCCAGCACTGACCATGTTGGGACAATAAATGGAATTGATTGCCGATAAGTTGTCATTAAATTGACAAATGGCACGGCATGGTGCTTCTTATCACGTCACAGGTAAGTGACCTGACAAAACCTTTTCATGTTATACATTCCAAAATGTGGCTAAAACACGACCAATTACATATCCCAAGCGGCGGTGCAATAACCCTGCGCTGTTTTCCGTGTTCGCTAAAAAAATAGGGGTTGCATGAACCCCTTAACGGGACTCTACGGGATCAAAACGTTGTTCTGAAACTTTGACTAACTGATGCACCCAATGTAGCCTATGTACGATAGAACCAAGATATAAACGCCAGGGCAGATCAAATTATCCAGTGTAGCTTCCTCCCCTCTCCCGCTCTTCCCCTCTCCCACTCTATCTCTATATCTATATCTATCTCTATCTCTATATCTATCTCTATCTCTGTCTCTCTCTCTCCCTCTGACTCTCTCATCAAACTCACCTGCTCCAGGACGGTCATGGCCATGACATTTATCGTCATTATCGCTCCTCCAATCCTGGACTTGTTACCCTTGCCTTCCAGGTACTCTGGGCCGTCCAATCTGTACACCAGTTGGGTGTACCTGGCTAGTTTCCGCAGTACCGGTGCCAGCGATGCGAAGTCCTGCCGGAACACCAGCGCCCTCTCCTCATACGGCTGGTACCCGACGAAGTTGTTGAGCCGTATCTTGGAGTACCACATGCCGGAGGTGAGGAATACCAGGTCGGGACAGGAGTGGACGCCCCGGCGGCACTCCCGCTCCAGTGACGTCAGCGTCTCCAGGTACTGCTCGTCTACCCAAGGACGCCAGCGGAACGTAGCGTTGATGACGTCATTGTCCGACTTCAGATCACAGACGAGACGGATGTACGTGCCCTGTTTGAATCTGTAGCCGCCGGCGCAGAGCGTTGGCTGTCCGCGTACGTGCGCCCTGGCATTGGGCACATCTGGGAACACCTCCTGCGGGGTGCGGCCTCGCGCCTGCAGCGACAGTGTGCTGGTCAGCCGTTCGAACAGGATGCGCGCGCGCGAGTCGCCGAGGAAGAGGACGGCGGCCGGCCGGCCGCGACGTCTCCTCAGACGGTCGAGGCAGGCGGAGGCGGCTCGATGGCTGAGCCGGGAGGCGGAGCACGTGCCGGGCGGGTTAGGCCTGGCATCCCAGAACGGCCAGGCCTCAGTCAGCCTGAACATGGCCGTGCAGGTGTCGATGGCCGGAGAATTGGCGGCAGTGCTATTGCTGTCCGGCGAGAGCAGAAGTCTATGCGGCCCCGCCCATCCCACTGAAACAAGCATACGACATCAAGACGTGTGGGGTCGATGCTACAGGCGTAGTCCGACGTCCACAGCTCCAGGGGTATTTGGAGGAAGATGCACATCCGTTGTAAAGCGGTTCGACTAGAGCTCGTTTCATCGAGCAGGTGATGGAACGTTTGGCCTACAATTCTCGGATGTTATGCGGTCCTTGATGGTCACCCAGGACCACTTGAGCCGGCGTTTCCTGAGTGGAGGCGTCTAGACGTTCTCATGCTGGTCTCTACGTCATAGAGAACATGTCCCGTTCTAGAATGTCTTCTGATCCTCATTTAGTCGTTGCCATTCTGGAGCTCAATACTTCATTATGAAGTACACCACGAGTCATATTACTATTCATCTTTGGGTTATCTAAGTAAATCATGGGACATCAAACGAAACGCCATATGCTGTACTTACGCATTAACTATCCCTGCATTTAAAGTTTCTAATCATATTTCCCACCAAAAGACAGAGTCATGTCGTTTATTGAGAAAAGATGCAAGTCAACATTGTTGTTTTCGCATGGCAAGAAAAGATAGAAATTGATTGTCATATTATTCCTCTGATGGGTTTTATGTGAGCCAATAATCTGCAACACATTACTATGCTACATACCTTGCTAAACTGTAATAGGATGATGTCACGGCACAACCGTGTCCTTAAGCGATATGTATCCAGAAGCCACGGTTTGATTAAATTGTTGAAATTGATGGGATTATTTGTCCAAGGCCGTCGTATAGCGCTTCGTCTGTCATTATTGATCCGGGAGGTTGTGGCATATCAGGTGGGGCAGAAAGCGAACGACGTGGTGTTCGACAGAGCACGTTTAATGTACCTGCCTCTTGTAGAATAGATCCAGAAATGGTGTGAGGAGTGACATGAAGAAAATCTTACCCACAAAATCTAGTCGGTTGTGTTCTTCGGCTTCATTGCACTTAGACGTGAAGGCTAGAAGGCATAGCCAACCCACACACTGGAGTATCCAATATTAGCTGAAGATGGGCTGTACGAACGATATTAACTCTGCATTCCAACATAATTGTTCATTACACCAATGCAGCAAGACAATCATCACTTGCAGATGTCAGTTTTCTATTCACAAATAAGGCAAGCATTACCTTGATATACCACCCAAACAGCAGCAGACGCAGCCAGTATCAGCTTCAGCAGCCATTGCCTGGGAACGCGGCAAACGGCAAATTACTGGTGAAGTCTCACTGCGAATGTACAGAAGTGTCCGTTAGGCGTCAGACGCAATGTTAATGCGGACATCGGGGGGATCTCCAGTAAAGAAAAAAAACAGGTAGGTTCCTGATGCCATTCAAGAACTCTGAAACATGCGCCGCGACAAGCGCGCCCGGATGCTCACTAGTGTGTGCGCGAAGAATATAGTTACACTTTATGAGACTCTGTCTCCATAAAATATGATGCAAAGTGCATTTATGAAAGTTAGTTTGCCTTCAGACGTGAATTGTATTGCCACCTACAGTGACATGTTGCCAGGGGCGTCGATTTGTATCCTTTTACGGGGGCCATGGCCCCCCAATGCTGATCTTGGCCCCCAATGTTGATTTGGGTCCCCCAATAACCCATGCTATTTGTATGCTGATAAAAAGCGAAAGGAAAAAAAAGAAGAAAAACACTGTGTTAGGTACATAGAAAACTTAGTTGATGTTAACCAGCACATTTTGTACTGAAAAAGAACAGATTTGGATTAGATAGTGGACTGAGTATCCAACCTTTGCTACACAATTCAAAATTACATGCAAAAAAAAACAAAATAGCTAGATTTCCCTCCACTGTGGAAGGAAAACTTACAGCATACAATGTTAAGATTCGATGATGATGCATTTTAAACCAGATTGTCTTTTAAAAAAAATGTTAAGCCACAAAACAACAATTGAATTGTCATATTGATGTTTGTACATGACACCAATGGCAAAACCACATGCATATGAGCTTAAACAGGAAAAAATCCATTCTTAATTTCTAGTCATTGTCAAACTTGCATTGTCCAGTGAACAACAATGACAATCATTGAGATTGTGGATATGCAAACTATAATTATCTTCAGCAGCCCACCTATCACACCATCAGCTTGATATTTACCTAGGTACCTACCTACATGCCCAATGACAATGCATGCATTAAACACTGATATGGGGAAAAACGAGAGCCATCTGTGGGCAAATCTGCCAGCTTATGATACCATGACAGAGAAAAGTCAGCAAGAAGCTGCATGGCCACTGCATTATAATTGGTATTCCTAAAATAATAAAAAAAGACAGCTGTGGCTCACATGACTTTTAAGCAAACCTTACAGTCATACAAGACCAATGCTATACAAGAAATAGCCTCGACAAGACCAATGCCTCGTACGCCGCAAAAACACCATTATTAAACGCCGCAAAAATACCATTATTTTAAAAGGTACACCAAAGTTCGCATTCAAATCCTGATGACGTCACATATTTTTATTCGTATATTGCAGAAATTGGAAGCATCAGGCAAGTTTCAATTTCACTGCACATGGGTGGGGGAGTGACTTTTTAGGCGTACCGGACCACAGAAGTCATTTGCGCCACCTTTGAAGCGAGTACGTTACATGTCTGACTATAAAAGCGGGTGTTTGCGATCAAGGTGCAGGCATGTGGACGTTTACGTAAAGGGAATTTTACGTTATAGTTTATGTGATATTTTAGGCGCTGAAGGCGGGGCTAGGATGGGGACATCTCCCTAATGTCTAGATGGCAGGGGCGTCGATTTGTATCCTTTTGTGGGGGCCAGGGCCCCACCAATGTTGATCTTGGCCCCCCCCCCAATGTTGATTTGGGCCTCCCCAATAACATATGCTATTTTTATGCTGATAAAAAAGTTGAAGGAAAAAAGAAGGAAAACACCATGCTAGGTACATAGAAAATGTAGTTGATGTTAACCAGCACATTTTGTAATGAAAAAAAACAGATTTGGGTTAGATAGTGGACTGACTCTCCACCTTTTGCTGCAAAATTCAAAATGGTGTGCACAAAAACCAATTGTCATTGTCAAACTTGCATACAATCCAGTCCCGTGAACAACAATCAGTTATCATTGAGAGTGTGGATATACAAACTATAATTAACCTCAACAGCCCACTCATCACACTATCAGCTTGATATTTACCTGGTACCTAGGCACCTAGGTACATGCTACAGAAAGACTTAGAAGAGCTTGTGAAGTGGTCCAAAAATGGCAGATGAAATTAAATTTTGATCAGTGCAAAATCATGCATGTATGCAGGGGCAATTAAGTGACATTTTAATTTAGTTTAATTTTTTGTTCTCAAACGATAGGTCAGGGTTTTGTTCCATTAAAAAAACATTTATGTTTATGCTATGTTACCGAACTCAAAGCCCTTTTGGCATTATTTTGCTCACAACCTGAAAAGTAAGCACAGAAAATAAGTGGGTTCAATCATCCTAGTCACCTTCATAAACATGGTATTCTGCATATTTTTGTTTTGTTTTAAAGGAAGAAAATAACACCTTAGACCGCAAGGTTACCAAATAATTCGGAATTCTTGGGGGAAACTTTTTAGGAATTTTTAAAAAAAGTTTTTCAACTTGAAAAACCTAACTTATACTAACCTAACTTAACCAAACCTAGCCCATTTGCTTGCTATGTGGAAGAAAATGTGGGTACAAACTTGTCTTGTTACCACCTTAAAGCACAATAATACCGATTTGGCAAGGTTAGGTTAGTTTAGTTGTTTACCTTGGAAAAATTGTTTAATCATTAAAAAAAATAAAATAAAATCGGAAATTTTCCTTCAAAAGCAGCTGACATTAGGTTCGGGTAAGTTGTGTTCGGTTGTTCAATTTAGAAAATTTTCAGAATATATATTGCTTAATATTTGTTTCTATTTTTTTCTCCAAAGCAGGGATGTCGATTTGTATCGATAGACACTAGCGCGTATTAAATGTCACAAATCGTGATGGGCGTTCCCAGAACATCCAAAATCGTAACATCCAAAGAAAAAATTCCAGTTACAGAAATTCCAGCGCCTAAAGTCTAAATTTGAGGTTACAGTGACAAATGTGACGGAGGTAAGACATTTGTGGTGCAATTGCGCGCAGTGTTTAATCCGGAGGCCAATCTCATGTGACGTCGTACTGATTCGTTTTTTGTACTTCGCACATTCTGATGTATCTGCGGATTGGTGTGATTTTAAATGGTGAATAAATAGCTTGCTGATATTTAATTCCCAAAGGAACAGTAGTTGAAGAAGTTGGCAGGTAAGCTTGAAAAAGTCCAGTCCATGCTTTTTTCTGATTTGTGCTCAGGGTTTCCATGTTAATATCACATAACTACCACGTTTGTCTTCAAGAAAAGCTGTTTATAGTTTAATTTTATTAATATTTTCATTCCACTGCTCTTAGTGCCCTTTCTGCCCAAGGATTGGGGCACCTAGTGTTGCATTTCCGTCCAGGGGTTGGCACACCTTTCGGTAAATTTACAGCTTAAGGTAATTTCTGATTAATTTTTTTCCATGCAATGTTTAGAAATGTGATGAACATGATGTTACTGCTCATTTTGGTAAATTTGTGTTTTAAGGTGTTTTATGAATTCGTGGAATGTATCATTTCAATGCAATGCTTATGAATGTGATTCAGATGATGGGACCACTCATTTTCTATACAAATGCCTACATTTCAGGCTGTGAGCAAAATAACACCAACAAAAAGCATTGAATTGGGTGACATAGGGTAAAGTATTTTTTTATTTTATTAAAAATGCAACATAACCTAACCTAACCTAGCTTAACCTCCCCTTGGAGAAAAACAAAACCAAAACATCAAGTTGTAAAAATTTCAAGCAATGTATTTTTTTTACTATTAAAAAATGTAACCCAACTTAACTTAATCTAACATAAGCTGCTTTTAAAGAAAAAAGATGTATTTCTTTCAAATTTTGGAACAATTTTTGCAAAAATGTCGAACTTAAACACTTAAATTAATCTAACATCACCAAACATAGCCCATTTGTTTGCTTTACGGAGGCAAATGTGTAATAACTTGCCTAGTTACCACCTTAAAGCACAATAATTCTGGTTAGATTAGGTTGGGTTAGGTTTTTCATTTGCAAAATTTCAAGAAAATAAATTGCTATATATTTTTCCAATTTTGTTTTTGTAGTCGTTTTCTCCATGGTCAGGTTAGGCTAGGTTACGTTAGGTTATGTTGAATTTGTAATGTATTTCTTTTAATTGCTATGTTACTAACTCCAAGCCCATTTTTGATGTTATTTTGCTCCCAACCTGCTCACAACCACAAGCATTTGCACGGAAACTGAGTAGTGCCATCAGCTTAGTGACATTCATAAACATTGCATTGGAAATTTAAATAAAAAATATAAATAAAACACATAAAAGCACAAATTTAATGTCCTTTCTTCTGCAAATGCATGCCTTTCAATTGGGAGTAAAAAATAACACCAAAAAAAGGGTGTGGAGTAAGGAAATATAGCATGCCAATAATGTTCAAGATGTATGATAACCTTACCTAACATAGTTAAACTTCCCATACAAGAAATTAATTGTTTTTAATTTAAATTTTCGAGGCATTTTCTCAAATATTTTCAACTTAAAAAACCAAACTTAAGCTAACCTGAACCGTTTATTATTTTTTTTGTAGAAAAATAATTAACAAAAATTATTTACCAACAAATGATTCATTTTATAACTTACAACAAAAGCCTAACCTAACCTGACAAACCTAACCCCTTTGTATGCTTCATGGAGGTTGGTTGGTTATTGGTTTTACGACACGTCGACCGTTGAGTCATGTAGCGTCGCCAATCTCTCACGCCGATTGGTCGCGGGCGAAGAGTAGCGACAGGTGAGACTCGAACCCACAACCTTTCGATTGTGAGACGAGCATCTTACCCCTAGACCACTCGTCCCCCTTCATGGAGGTAAAATGTGTGTAAAACGTGTCTTGTGGTTACCTTAAACTGTGATAATACCTGGCTTTTTGGGTAATTTTTCAGCTCATGGTACTCTCTGACTTCTTTGATTTTTTTAAATTTAATGCAGTGTTTGTTAACGTGCTGAACATGATGTAACCGCTCATTTCCTCTGCAGATGCACACTTTTCAATTGTGAGGAAAAATAACATGGAAAAGGGGGGCTTGGATTTGAGTAATATAGGATGAAAAATAATGTTCAGATTAAAAAAAAACATGTAACATAACCTAACCTAACCTAGCCTAGACTTCCATGCAAGAAATGATATTTTTATGCCCAATTTCCCCCCCGAAAAATAAATTTGTTCTCAAACATTTTCAACTTAAAAAGTCTAACATAACCTAATCTAGCTTGAACCGTTTTTGAAGACTTTTTTTAGTTACTAACTTACAACAAAAGCCTAGCCTAACGCAACTAGGAAAAACCTAGCTCCTTTGAATGATTCGTGGAGGTAAAATGGGTGTAAAACCTGTCTTGTGGTTACCCTAGACTGCAATAATATCTTTTTTGTGCTACCTGGTGCACGTGATGAACCTCCATCTCCATGCTGCATGAGAGCATTGCACTTATTGCTTCACAAAGAACAATAACATGTTGAGAGTACTATATTTTCAGGAATGGAATCCTGTGCTGATAACATTTTCTGAGTTATAAATTTGCAGATCAGATCTACATCATTTGTGTTAATAAATATGATAAATTCATAGAAATGCATACACCGGTTTGTGGACAAGAAGTTATTCTGATGATTTCTGATGCATTGGAAAATGACAAATTTTCATGATAGAAGCAGGCAAAGTTAAAGTACTTATATCTCAATAAGTGGTCAGTTCACTAACAAGACAGCAAATTCATTCAAATAGGATTCAAAACACCAGGTGGCCCACTCTTTTTGCAAGTTTAAAGTCGATGACAGTGCTTTCTTGAATCATGTTTAAAGCGCATGAAGGAAATGTATTGCTGACACTTGTAAGGAACTGATGTGTTTAACGTTTAATTAACATTTATAATGTACTGATGTTTGTGCACCAAATATAGCTCACTATTATAAATAGCATGGGAAGTATGATGCCATATATCATGGCTAATTTATGGGCAAAATGTTATGCAGCAGATTCTCTGCATTGTTACTTAATTATTTCGCTTTAGGACACATCGACCATGTTGATCATATAGCTCCCTGCATTGTTGTTAACTGATATATCAGTATGTTTGCAAATTCACTTATGAGTGAATTCATACCATTCCCACTGGGGTATAGAAGCTACATCATAACATTGCTTCTACAATGCATATAACAGAAACCCATCTCGATTGTCCTACTTACTCAGGACACCATAGAAGTCAATTAATGAAAATGTTACTTAATCCCCTGTGTTGTTCATGCAAACAGAAGTCTCTTGAACCATATGTTATGTCCTTCAGTGTTGCTCCATCCACCTCCAACTCCAACCCTGACCAAACTTCAGGAGCGCATCCATCTCCAAAGCAGTCTGTGGAAGAAGGTATGTATCGCAGCATAACTACAGTGATCTGAACTCCATGGTATTCCTGTTGCCTTATAATCCATCCTTACTGATCCATGTAGCAGATGTTTGACTTTCCTCAAACTGTCTGGATAACTGGGGAGTTGAAATCACATGTGAGTGATGAAACAGATGAACTATTCCTGGATTCTTATGTTGCATCATTACATGGCACAGTGACATACCGAATGGGGAGGGGGAATTGTGGGCAGTTGCCTCACCCCTCTCCCTTCTGATAGGTTGTGGGGCCCCCAAGAATCCGCCGAGCTTAGGAAAAAAATGCGTTATGCTCCCAAAAAAATTTTACTCAGTCCACCAAAAATCGCACCGGGGCTCAGAAAAATCACTTTGGGACCCCCCAAAACGTAGCGCAGGGGCCCCGATAATGACGCTGGGGCCTCAAAAGTTTGCACCTGGGCCCCTGACAATCACGTTGGGGCCGCAAACAAGTCGTGCCGGGATTCAAGAAAATCACGACCGACGGGGCCCACAAACGGTCGGGCCGGGGCCTCCTGAAAATCACGCCGAGACTGGGGTACTAAGAATTATCACCCGGGCCCCTGAAAATCACGCCAGAGGCCTGACAGGTCCCACCGGGGCTCTAAAATTCTCGTTGAGATCACCCAACAAATGAAGCCGGGTAAATGAAAAAATAGTCAGGACACGGTAAATCAATCTGGGATCTCAACAATAGCTCCAAAAGCCCACAAAACTTGTTGGGCCCCCACAAACGTGTCGTAGCCACCGCAAGGGATCCCAACAAGTGACGACGGGGACCCAAAAATCGCACTTAGACAAAAAAAAATTCACGCCGCTTCTCTTGAAAATCTCACTGGGGCCAAAACGTCGTGCCGGAGCCCCACAAGTTGCAGCTGGCTTCCTAAGTACCAATATATACCCGGAATGTCACCTTGCGGACGGAAAAATTGCGTCAAAGATCCACAAAATAAGAAGTCGTCGGACGCCGGAAAAGAAACCTGTTTGGGCACCGGAAAAAACGCACCGAGAGCCAGAAGAATCGTACCGGGTTCCAAAAATAGCCTGCAGGGGGCTTATAAAAATAGACTTCACCACAAAAACCACAAGGAGACTCCATCGAATCGACCAGAGCACCGGAAAATTAAGAATGGATCCCGAAAGAAAATTATCCGAAAGGCCTTTCTACTCTCGATCGTGCAATCTGCGGAAAAAACACGTTGAGCAGCCGCAGTGGCGTACTAAAGGGAAAAATTTCCCTCCCTAACGTTAGGCACCAAGGAAATACTTTCACCCATCGTCATCACCGTTCAGGTCTGCTGTGCTCTGGATGCTTCATCAATGCCGGTGTGTTTTAGCCTGCATCTGATCGCTGAAGTATTTTTATTTAAGCCGGTGTGTGTTTGTTGGTGTGTGGAGTGAGGAAGAGGGTAACAGTGACGGTGACGGTGACGGTGACGATAGATCCGAGCCCACTATATGGCACTGCAGTCGCATGCTATTACTCAGAGTTGTTATGTTGGTGAGTTCGAGTCTCACCTGTCACTACTCTTCGCCCGCGACCAATCGGCGTGAGAGATTGGCGACGCTATATGACACAACGGTCGACGTGTCGTAGAACCAATAACCAACCAAGAGTTGTTATGTTGACATGTACTGAACACTGCTCTTTTAATTATGTGACTTCACCAGTTATTGGACGATTTTCCCCGTTGGTGAGGATGCTTAATAAACATAAACATACACATCGTCGAATAAAAAATCAGAATTTCTGAGATCTGAAAATATAGTGGGCTAAATCCGATAAGTTTTTTTTTTGTGTGTGGGGGGAGGGGTCTAGTGCGTTGGCACTTCGGCCCCCCCAATGTTTTTTCAAAATCGACACCCCTGCATGTTGCGCATATTGTTACTTTCCGTATTTCATTCTAGAACTATTTTCCACCACAGAGGGCCGGCCGCCGGCCAGTCGCCGACCGCCGGCCAGTCGCCGACCGCCCGCCATTCATAATATGGTGGGGCGCGGGATTCCTATTCCCTGAATGTTAATAGACCCCAAAGCCAAAGTTGTTGGCAGATTTTCATATTTAAAACGATAGGCGATGTGCCTGGCATGACTTCCGCCACCATTAGAGTTGAGGCCGACAGATTTTCACGAAATTGTTTAAGAACATTACGCTTATGGGCGTTGAAGGGAAATAATGCATCTACAACCGTGAATTTCTCCTACACCATTTTGGCGTGGCAGAGCCGATGTTGCTTAGTATTGTTGAAGGGTGGAACTTTAATTTGTGTCGTGCCACCGCTCGGCGGCCCTACGGATCCTCTTGGCAGCAACCGTCGGCGCTTGACGTGCATCGAGCCATGCCAGAACGTCAATAACGTCGCAAAGCTTCATGTCAAAAGGTAAAAAGTGACAGGGTTAGATAACTATAAAAGTAGTCGAGTATAGCATCAGAAGGCAGCTGATTTTATCCCGTTTTTTTCAGACCATTGGACATTAATTCGCTAATGCAGAACGTCTGATATACAATTAAATGGAATACAATGTGATAATTTGAGACACAAATCGTGGAATTGAGTGCAAAAATGACAGTGTTAAATATGTATAAAAGTAGTCGAGTATGGCATCAGAAGGCAGCGGATCTGATGCCGGTTTATTTAAGAACATTGTAAATTATTTCGGTAATGTAGAACAACGGATATACAATTTAAAGGAATACAATGCGATAATTCGAGACACAAATACTGGAATTGAGTGCAAAAATGGCAGGGTTAGATATCTACACAACTAATCTAGTATGGCATCAGAAGGCAGCGGATTTTTATGCCGGTTTATTTTAGACCATTGGAACTTAATTCGGTAATGTAGAACATCTGATATACAATATAAAGTGACACAATGTGATCATTTGGGACACAAATTCTGGAATTTAGTGCGAAAGTGACAGGGTTAAACCTTCATGGAAGTTATTCAAGATGATATAAAAATGTAGCACATTCGATTTCCGTTTAGATAAGAACATTGGATATTGTCAGGACGTCACACAGAAGATGTATGCCACGTTTTTATCACAAGATGTTGAGTGGCCAATTGCTCCCATTTCACTTTAAGGGCAAAGTGACAGGGTGAAATAATTTGATAATAAAACGAACTACACATCGTAAGAGAGCTTGTTTCAATGTTGTTCAAATTGGACCATTGAAAATTACTTGCACCTCGTCTGGAAACCGGAATATAGCATTAATCAAAGCAAGCCCACTCTGGTGGTGTTCCTTCACAAACCAACCACCAGACCGGCGCCACCGGTATTATGTCCGCTTATGACGCCTAACGCCACACTGTCACATACATAATTTCACATATTACCATACTATCACATATTGATGGCTAGCAGCAAGACAATTCAGCCAAGGATTGGCATACTTCAATAGATGCTAGCATGACTCAAACATACATGTTTTAATTCCTATGTGATCGATAATCCAGCATCCAGTTTTTGTACATTACTCACTTTGAATCCTGTATCTTTCTTTGACGATTCAATAGGTATATGTAACTGCAGTACAATGTGGCATGCTCACTGCTCACTACATACATACAAGCTGTGGAAAACACTGATTTGGTGATCAGCAGTGGGGTTAGTCACAGGCATGGGAGCGGAATTGAGAGTTGGACTTGATGAACAAGCAAATGATCCACTTGCTGACAAACCAATATTGCCGCCAACATTACTGCATTCCCAATTGCAATCCACAATTGCAATCCTCCAAAACTGTTCATGACACCGCGTCTTTTATGTTTAGCATTCGCCACCATGTTGTGTGAAAATAATCAGATAGGAATGATGCTGACAGCTTCCTCCATTGCATGGTTGCATCCATTCCAGGTTCCTTGATGCCTAAAGATCACATCGGTACATTGAGGAGGCTGAGCAGACTATTCTTTCAACTTGCGACCTCTATATGCTTGCATCATTGATAAGGACACGTCATCAGTATATTGCTATGGTAAGCCAGTTTGCGAAGCATTTGCTGCAAAGTACGCGCAGATTGGTACATAATTGAGGTCCGTCATCAAACAATTGCCTGTTCCGGGTTCTTTTGAGCTCTACATGCATCTAATCAATGATTGGCGGCGGTGATTGATGCATTTTCGGCTTGGAAACTTCCTTGTGCAATGTTTTATTCAGCATTATTGCAGATTAGGTCGTTCAAGAAATGAGTTAATCATATGTTCTGCCTCCTGAAAGCAGAACAAAGGATAGGCATGGTTAGTTTTGGTATATTTTTGTTCATGTTTTGGATTTTGTGAGATTGCTTTAATTTAAACAAATGTTTTTTTTTACATGAACGAAATTATTAGACTAGGGTACGATGTGCCGTGGCGGGTTAGGATTTGTTGGTTTTCCATTACACTTCATTAACATTAAGCCCCATTCGGAACCCCATTGTGACTTGTCTGAGGCCTCCTTTGATGGGGAATCCAAAGTATCTTCCTCTAACATCTGTAATTGATGCTTGGCAGGGGTGTCGCCTAATCAAAATGATTGGGATGACTCAAATGTCCGACAATATATGATAGCACGCATGGGCGCGGGCCGTAGAAAACACGCACTGAGCAAATGCACATATAAAATATGAGTGTGCGCCAGGAGGGGATACAGGATAGAGGCGTTGGGAGCATGTTTCCCCCCCCCCCCCCGCTATCCCCGATGGAAAGATGACTCCCTGGAACAGGGGAAAAGGTCCCCTCTATAGGGAGACTTGAGTGTTAACACCCCGCCACTCGCTGACCGGGTTTATCAGCCAAAGGCGCCGCTTGAGAGTAAAGGGCGCCGCTTCACTACCCTCGAGTACACCCTCACCTTCACCTCTCATCCTACGGATTTTCAGCGGAAGGCATCTTTCCAGGGACTTTTACAGTGCCGCCCCTCGGAGGAAATGGCGTCCCTTCTGACTAGTGCCCTTCCCCAATGAAAATTCCTTCATTCCCCTAGTATGCGTTTGACAAATATCAGGCGCATTACTTAACCGCGGCAGATATCGAATGCACAAAATATGAATGATATTACAGCATCAAAAAGCCAGCACAAAGCAGGCACAGGTCACGAAGGTCTCATTAGATATCATGAAGTGTTTCGTAAGAGTGAAGGGCGCGAAGTTGCCCTTCCACACGCTTATTATGACGATAACGTACACTTGATGCATTTCCATTAGTTAGTGAAACATTTGGATTTAAAAAGAAACCGATCACGGTAGAAAGACTTCAACTCTGATAAATTTGGTTACCTCTACCACAAAAGATGTTGGTCGTATCGTGCAGAAAATCGAACATGAAATTGGAGTCATAGATCACCGATTTTGTGGCATGGGGATCTGAAATTATGGTGAGGTAATTTAGGTGGGTGTCTGGTCTGTCGGCGGTCCAGATATATGCATATGGGGCACGTGGGCTGCAAAATAGGGACCGCCAATCACCATTATTGAACATGTTCGCTATGTGCACTAGTGCTCTAATACCTAATGTATTTACATACCTAACCATTGCACACCGTTGTAAGTCCTGTAAAACTAGCCAACAATTATTACCTACAAAGTATACTGGTTACAGGGACGATTTTGATCATTATCAAAAGGGTTTCAAATTAGAAAAAAAAATTAATATTGGCTGTATCTTCTTAAATATTACTTAACCAATGAATAACAAAGGTTCTACATACCGAGGGTGGGGGGTGTGGGGCAGGGGGGGTAGAAACATTTTCCTGCACTCATTTTGTTTACCTAAGCTAGCTCAGCAACCAATTGATGTACAATTGGTTGAGCAGATATTTTGGACATACCTACATGGGTAGGATAGGTGACATTGCACACAAATCAACGTCTTGTCATGCATGGTGACGCTGTACCCCAGGCTTTGAAGCAGTGCAGTTGTGGGACACTATAGCCACTGGCTGGATCTCAAGATAACCAGCTGGTTTGAGGCGGGTGCAGTGTGCTGTTCTACAACGGTAGGGTCCCGTGGCGACAGGCCGGGTGGAGGTGGGTGCAGTGTGCTGTTCTACAACGGTGGGGTCCCGTGGCGACAGGCCGGGTGGAGGTGGGTGCAGTGTGCTGTTCTACAACGGTAGGGTCCCGTGGCGACAGGCCGGGTGGAGGTAGGTGCAGTGTGCTGTTCTACAACGGTGGGGTCCCGAGGCGACAGGCCGGGTGGAGGTGGGTGCAGTGTGCTGTTCTACAACGGTAGGGTCCCGTGGCGACAGGCCGGGTGGAGGTGGGTGCAGTGTGCTGTTCTACAATGGTGGGGTCCCGTGGCGACAGGCCGGGTGGAGGTGGGTGCAGTGTGCTGTTCTACAATGGTGGGGTCCCGTGGCGACAGGCCGGGTGGAGGTGGGTGCAGTGTGCTGTTCTACAATGGTGGGGTCCCGTGGCGACAGGCCGGGTGGAGGTGGGTGCAGTGTGCTGTTCTACAACGGTGGGGTCCCGAGGCGACAGGCCGGGTGGAGGTAGGTGCAGTGTGCTGTTCTACAATGGTGGGGTCCCGTGGCGACAGGCCGGGTGGAGGTGGGTGCAGTGTGCTGTTCTACAACGGTAGGGTCCCGTGGCGACAGGCCGGGTGGAGGTGGGTGCAGTGTGCTGTTCTACAATGGTGGGGTCCCGTGGCGACAGGCCGGGTGGAGGTGGGTGCAGTGTGCTGTTCTACAACGGTAGGGTCCCGTGGCGACAGGCCGGGTGGAGGTGGGTGCAGTGTGCTGTTCTACAACGGTAGGGTCCCGAGGCGACAGGCCGGGTGGAGGTGGGTGCAGTGTGCTGTTCTACAACGGTAGGGTCCCGTGGCGACAGGCCGGGTGGAGGTAGGTGCAGTGTGCTGTTCTACAACGGTGGGGTCCCGAGGCGACAGGCCGGGTGGAGGTAGGTGCAGTGTGCTGTTCTACAACGGTGGGGTCCCGTGGCGACAGGCCGGGTGGAGGTGGGTGCAGTGTGCTGTTCTACAACGGTGGGGTCCCGAGGCGACAGGCCGGGTGGAGGTGGGTGCAGTGTACTGAACCGTACCGTAATGTGCCAGTCTTCATTTGAGGTTGAATCACCAAGCACGTGGCTGGTGTGTGCGTGTCGCTCAGAGCGGTACTCCGACTGCAGGCATCGGCTTCAGCTGCAGTTTACGTGTCTGAAATGATAATACGGAAAGTAATATATCGCATTCAGAAAGTGAGGGTGGGTGAGGAGGTAACTGTGCTCAGAGCCCAGAACGAACACCAAAGCCGAGAACAATGCCACAGATTCTTTTTTGATTAAGGGCAAATCCCGAGCTCACCCATTCTTGCACTGAATGTGCTTGAGATGAAGCTATGAACTCAGCACCGGAGTTGAGCTTAGCTTCACAACAATCTGTGAACCACTAACTTTGCCTCGTCACATCCAGAGGCCCGAACATTTCAAACCTTGGCAGAGCTAACTATCAGCGATATTCGACCTGTCATAGTATGCACATAACAGCGTATGTTTCCCGTATGAGGGAACTTTTCGCTGGATAAGAATCCAAATTATAAGCATCCCTCAACCTTCGTGAAATACTCCGTGACCTGACATGATCTAACAAAAAAATACAAAGTAACAAAACGTTCAAAAACGGATCTTCGTACATGGCAGAGACTGTTCCAAGGTAGGATGTAGGTGCTTTTGTGGGTTTTCAACATTATAATATAGCAAGCCACGGGTACACCATCACATCCGTGTTCATGTCCTTGGAATTCCAAAATGATATAATATAATAAGTTCCCAGATTTGACCGGGGAGGCATCTATGCTAGGTATGTTCAAGTAAAGGGAATGGTTCACAGTAATTAGAGGGTAGTCAAGCAAGGCTGTCCCTTAGGTGTGAATGCGTTGAGTTTTACCCATGTTTGATATCACTGACAGGGGGGAGATCAAGGAAAAACAAATTAGGGTGCTATCACATTTTTGAGTATTTTGATTTTGCAGACTCGTTTTTGGAGAAAGCGTTATCTCTTCCAAACTATATCAGAAAAAGCATGACGAAACACGATATTCATGCTAGCGTACTGCTTAAAACGTTTGTCGAACATGCAAGTGGAGATGATGCAACATGGTCGGAGAAGTTTGTTGATTCTGACCAGTTTACAGCGAGATTGCAAAAATTAAACGAACAGTTCTGAAGCCTTTTCATGACAAAATCACTTACCAAAAGTTTTGCTTTTGCGAGATCCACGATAGTCTTCCTTTTGTTGATATCACACTCCTGGTGGAACCCTTTCAGGTGCTTAGAAAGATGTCGGAATGTGTTGTTGCATAGCTTGCACTTGAGTAGGCTGTACGATGCAGACAGGTCCGTTTCTTCTTGCCTAGAAGTAGGAAAATCAGGTGAGGAGAAAAAGGAGCGTTCGAATACATACATATTGAAAAATGTCGAAGTGTAGAAGATAGATCTTTTGTCCCATTATTAGATGTGGTCCTGAGCCAAACGCTTTTTCAGGGATCACTATTTGTCACTCACACAAACAACAAGGGCGCAAATTTTGCCGCACAAGCGAATATTGTAGGCAGTTACAGTGTGGCCCCCTTTTAAGCGAAAAGTGATGGGTTTTCGGTAATGTTACAGTACCCTGCACCCTGTACGCAGCAAATTGACACTATCCCCTCCAGAGGTAAAAGTCGTGGCATCACTTTACCACCGATGACCACATTTCCCAGCGAACCATTCTTTAAGAACATGTAGTTTGTTGCATGTGTCACCACAATTTGTAGCTCACACTAGCTACTACGCTACCAAAAATAGGCGTGTGCGCTATTGACTGAGACCGCGTTTCACTTACCCACTTCTGTGATGGTATGTCGAAAACTATACAGGATATCGAAGCGAATGATACACTAACGGATAACTCCCACGAGGCAATTTTAGTAGCAGCATATTTTGACCTCATGTCGACAACAGAGGCCGTGAAACGTAAAAAATGAGTGATTATTATTGATTAATCATCTTCATTTTCATAAGGGAACAGAATGAAGGTAGGTGGCAAGTAACCAGAGTACTTGGTGTCTACAGAGATACCACTGATGTACTTTTTGACACTTGGCATGTGCTAGATTTAGTCAGATCCCCGAGTCGCCGACCAAAGATTGTGAAATTTCTGGGGCAACTACATCATAATCTTCGTACTTTTACGATAGCATTTAGTGGTACGTTGTTTCAGTAGTGATGTTAATAATAATCTTCCAAATTCCCACACACAATATTTGGGTTATACAAAGGCCAGCTGAGGTCAGCGGAGGTCGAATCGTCAGGTGATGAGAAACTAAAATATTCACTTTTAGTACCTACCATCTTACAAGCGGTTCTAAACCTTTTTGAGACCATGCACCCCCACCGCTTGGCTGGTCATGAAGCTGGTGCACATCTCGGCAGGCTTGCAAAAATATGCCTTGTCCAAATGACCTTTTCAGGTAAAAAATGACCTGAGTGACCTGAGATGACCTTATATTTGTTATAGAACGACAGTACTGTCTCTTTTCAACGAATCACCCACACACAGCACCGTGTTTACGTTTAACAATAAAGTTCATAATGAAAACCTAGAGGATCAGGATAGCGTGGAGTATTTTGCGTAATAGGCCCGTGATGAAACCTGATGCGGACTTTATATGGTGAGCATACGTAAAGATCATTATGTTCAATCGTTTATGGCATGCTTTGCTTCGTTCCGAATATAAGCGTCAACATTGTAACTTGGAAACGAATGCCGACTTGATGTTGACCGAACCTTACGACCGGATGCCAATTACCAAAAATGTTTTGTTTTGCATTTGCATATGACTGATTGCTTAAAAAAGTCGCAAATAACAAATAATTTATTCCTAAGTCTTCGATAAACAATTCAAATATTTACTACTCATGGCTCAAATCGAATGGCTGCGTTCTCGTTAAGAGATCCTTTTGCCCTCACCCAAGGTAATCACATTTTCCTGTTGTCAGGGCTTGCATAATTGATTAAAAAGAAAACGTAATGAGGTTTCGTCACACTCTTATTTACGGTCTATTGGAAAAATCTGCAAGGAGGCGAAAAGCACCTACACCCTTCTCAAACAATAACAAGTTAAGGACGATCATATATCACAGCCACATGTCGCTTTGTTGTCTTTGTCGCCTTTGTTTGGTTTTCCTTCACACGTTCGTTTTTTACTCATTTTTTCCAGCATACTCCGTTGGAAATTGCTAAGTGGACTGATTCACACCCTCACCCCTCCTTCCTCCTGTCCTCCTGCTGGCATACAATGCTGTGTATGCCGAGGATGAACCTAGCATAGATTGCATCAGGTCCTGCTGCCTTGTTTGGCTTTATTTTCCTGACATAATTCAAAACAACATCGCTGTCAATGAAATCAACATCATGTAACTGATCACCTGTTGCTGGGCTGTGGTTCACAGTTGGCAGATTTGTCACATCCTCCAATGTAAACACTGATTTAAACTGCTTGCTCAATTCCTCAACCATCTCACTATCCTCACTCAATATAATCCCATTTACTTCCAGTGGACCAATTGTGCTTGAAACTTTACTTAGCTTGTAGAAACTAAAGAACTTTTTACTGTCCCCATTACAGTTCCTAGCCAAATCCAATTCTTTTGCTCGCTTTGCTGCTCTGGTTTTCTGTTTCACAGCGTCTCTAGCTTTTTGATACAACCTTAGATTTACTATATTTGAAGCTTCCTTAAATACTCTAAATGTATCTTTCTTAGCCTTAATTGCTTTTGTCAAATCTGGTGTAAGCCATGCTGGCTTTCCTACTCTTCTTTTGAGCCTTTGCTTTTGGGGGACATGTCTAATCTGAATTTCCCTCAAGTAAGATTTGAACTTTTCCCACATTTCACAGGCATTTAAATCGGAGAATTTGTCTTCACATTTTATGGCACTTAAAGCTGCTCTCATGCAGTCAAAGTCTGCCCTGTTAAAAGTTGGAACCTTTGCCAAATTATCCTTGATTGTCCCTGCTACATGTGCCTTGAATCTCACTATGTTATGGTCACTTCTTCCCAGAGTTTCTCCTACAGTCAAGTCTTGAACTAAATCACTTAAATCCGAGAAGACAAGGTCCAAGAATGAGCCCTGCCTAGTTGGTTCTGTTACAAACTGGTGTAAGAACAGGTCCTCTTCAAGGCATTTCCTAAACAGTTTACATGCTGGGGAGCCAACAAGAACATTTTCATATCCTTTTAGATTAAAGTCACCAAGAATAAGGCATTTCCTCTGAAAGTTTCTACTGATTTCCTCACAAATCACCTTATCAAGCTCCAGTTGCTGAGAATGTGGCAAGGTTCCTGATCGGTACAAAGCTCCTATTCTCAGTTTATTGTTGTTGCCTTTTCCCACAGAAACATCAAGCCAAATGGACTCCAACAGACACATTTTTTACCCCATCTGCTACTTTTTGAGAACTGAATAAGCTATTCACATAGAGCATTACACCACCCCCTTTCACTGCTGGACCCCTATTGCATGAAAACATATTGTATCCCTGGATCTCATAGTCCTGCAAGTTATCCCCCAAATACCCCTCACTGACCCATGCCTCAGTAATGCAAACAAAATCTGGTTCCTCATCAGCAACATAACACTTGAACTCGTCAAATTTGGATCGAATACTCTGAGCATTAAGCATCATACACTTAAGAAATGTTCCATAACCATCTTTGGTTTTTTCAAGCTTGTCATACCCGAGTTCGGCTTGTGCTTTTAGTAAGCTGCTGTCGACATTCTCTGACAATTCCACACACGCCGTCGCTCTTAATCACAGTTTATGTCAACACTTTGCGTTTCAGCACTTCTCATACTGCATCTCGACTTCTTTCTTTTCGACTCATCTCTACTAAATTGTCCTCCAAAGTCTCATGAGCAGCACGGTCCGGTCCGCTCTAGCTCTTAGGAGCCCTCCCCAGTCCTCGACAGCCTTTTGGGCTACTAAGGATATTTTAGCTCTGAAACCAACATATCCTCGAAAAGGTTTCGTGGTATATTTACAAAGAGGGACTTGATTTTAGTGTGAGAATAAAACATATTTACTAAACTTATTGTTTTAGCATAATTGTTACTTAAACGTTTTATATTCGGAGACCTATATCACAGTGCGATCGGAAATGAGGACGTAAAAAGAGGTGGATTTTGTAATGTTCGCATCAGTCAATTGCCTCTAACGCCCAGTGATAATTTTCAATCGACAGGGCCGTCTCCAGCTGTTAGGGTCCTATCCAGTCCTTGATAGTCTTCCTAGTTTCAATGGCCTTCTATCTCTGACATTGGCCCTCAGTATTCTTCACAACCGTTGTTTGCCTTCTGAACTCACTTTAGCTCTCAGCGGACTCTGTTAGTCCACATGGGCCTTCTCAAGCTGCCAGGGATCCTTCTCAGTTATCGACAGCTATTGTGGTTTAAAGAACATTCTAGCTCTAAAGTAGTCCTCCTCTCTCAGTATTCCTCACAGCAATCGCCAGCGAGCGGGAACTTTTTCGTCTCAGGAGAACTTGTTCATCTATTAGGAGCCGTTCTCAACGTCAGGTGAATTCCAGTCCACTCCTCTCTGACTTTCAGAGGTCCTTTTCATCCGTCACGGCCCTCTCTTGCTTTTAGGGGCCCATCACAGTACTCAATGGCCCTGTCTAGCTCTCATCGCGGGATAATTTCAGCTCTGAGATTGGCCCTTACTAGTCTTCTTGAACTCTTTAGGGGTCATGTTCATCCCCATAGATCCTTTCAAACCTCAAGAGCATCCGAACACTATATAGCCCTTGGTGAACTGTTTATTCCTCAGTTGTTAGGGTACATTCCAGATGAAACTTCTCTTTTCCGGTGACATGGCCACTTCAGCTCTTGAGCTCTTGAGCCCTACCTGGTCTTCACGGCCCTAGCGAGCCCTCAGGATGGATGTTTTCATGTCCGAAGGGCCCTTTCCACAAAAGCTGTTAGATGCGTTTTTATCTTTTCTCGGTTATATCTCCGTACATCAGGACTGTCACCTGGAAGCCCAATCTGACTCGCCACGGGGGCGAGTGTCCTTTCACCCCTTTGAAATACTACTGCTTTTTTAACAGCCCGGGGGCCTCCATAGGTTTAGAGGCCCTTTACGTAGTACCGGGAACCCTTCGCTCCGGCCCGGATCGTTTCCGTAGCTCGGGACTTCTTTATGGACCTAAGGCCTGCTGTCAGTTCTGAGCCCCTCTACATCGGCGTAAGCCAACGTCGACCCAGTGACCCTGCACTTTCGGTCCGGGGCGCACCTCCGACGGCTCAAGGATCCTCCTTCACGACTCAGGATACTCTCCGTCCAGTTGGAGTCCCTTTCAAACACCTTTCAAAAGCTAGGGCCTTCACGCAAGGGGCCTCCTGTGCAGATTCGACTGCCTCCATCGACCCAGGGGCAATTCATACCGGCTCGGTATTCTCTCCGATGGCCCGGGATCCTTCCGCGGCTAGTGGTCCCCTCCGTCAGCGCGGGGCCCTCCTTAGCGATCCATGGCCTCCACTGTCAGGACGGAGGCCCCCTTCCAACAGCTTGGGGCCTTCCCTCAAGCCAGGTACCCTCCTGTACGGCGTGGGCCATCCGTCGGCCAAAGAACCATTTTGACGGTCCGGGGTCCTCTCCAGCAACTAGGGCCCCATCCGTCGTCTCTTTGATGATTCAGGAATTTCTCCAGACAGAACCTTTTCCGGCAGGCCGGAGGCCAATTTTCATCCGCTTTGGTCATGGTCATCCGCTCCGTCATGTCAGGGGACCTTTCTTCGGCTTGGACCCCGCCGGCCGCCCAGGTACCCTTCATAGTGGCTCGGGGTCTTCTCAGCCAGCCCGGAGACTCTTTCGTCGGTCCAGGGCTCTTCACGTCGGCCCAGGGGCCCTTGCTGGCACCTGCACGGACGCCTTGAGAGGTCCTTGCGGACCCCTCAAAGTGGGCACCTGGAGGCTGCTGCTCAAAGTGGGCACCCCACCTCTGACCCTCAAGAGGCTGCTACCCCTTCACCCAGGGGTGTCGATTTTTGAAAAAACATTGGGGTGGGTGGGGGGACCGAAGCGCCAACGCATTAGGTCCCCCCCCAACCAAAAACTCATCAGATTTCGCCCACTATATTTTCAGATCTCAGAAATTCTGATTTTTTATTCGACGGTGTGCATGTTTATGTTTATTCAGCATCCTCACCAACGGGTAATATCGTCCAATAACTGGTGAAGTCACATAATTAAAAGAGCAGTGCACAGTACATGTCAACACAACAACTCTGAGTAATAGCATACGACTGCAGTGTCACATAGTGGGCTCGGATCTATCGTCACCGTCACCGTTACCGTCACCGTTACCGTCACCGTTACCCTCCTCCTCACTCCACACACCAACAAACACACACCGGCTTAAATAAATACTTCAGCGATCAGATGCAGGCTAAAACACACCGGCTTTGATGGAGCATCAGAGCACAGCAGATCTGAACTGTGATGACGATGGGTGAAAGTATTTCCTTGGTGCCTAACATTAGGGAGGGGCATTTTTCCCTTTAGTACGCCACTGCGGCTGCTCAACGTGTTTTTTTCCGCAGATCCGCGGACCGAGAGTAGAAAGGCCCTTCGGATAATTTTCTTTCGGGACCCATTCTGAATTTTCCGGTGCTCTGGTCGATTCGATGGAGTCTCCTTGTGGTTTTTGTGGTGAAGTCAAATTTTTGTAAGCCCCCTGCAGGTTATTTTTGGACCCCGGTACGATTCTTCGGGCTCTCAGTGGGTGGTGTTTTTTTTCGGTGCCCCAACAGGTTTCTTTTCCGACGACCGACGACTTCTTATTTTGTGGATCCTTGACGCAATTTTTTTGTGTCCGCAGGGTGACATTCCGGGTATATATTTGTTCTTGGGAAGCCAGTTGCAACTTGTGGGGCTCCGGCGCGACATTTTGGTCCCAGTGAGATTTTCAAGAGAAGCGGCGTGAATTTTGTTTTGGTCTAAGTACGATTTTGGGGGGCCCCATGGTCACTTGTTGGGATCCCTTGCGCGAGTTTTTGTGGTTATGACACGTTTTTTGGGGGCCCAACAGGTTTTGTGGGCTTTTGGAGCCATTGTTGAGATCCCAGATTGATTTTCCGTGTCCGGACTGCTTTTCATTTCCCCGGCTTCATTTGTTGGGTGATCTCAACGAGACTTTTAGAGCCCCGATGGGACCTGTCATGCCTCTAGCGTGATTTGCAGGGGCCCGGGTGAGAATTCTTAGTACCCCCAGTCTCAGCGTGATTTTCAGGAGGTCCCGGCCCGACCGTTTGTGGCCCCCGTCGTAATTTTCTTGAACCCCGGCACGACTTTTCTTTGCGGCCCAGCGTGATTTTCAGGGGCCCAGGTGCAAACTTTTGAGGCCCCAGCGTCATTATCAGGGGCCTCTGCGCTAATTTTGGGGGCCCCAATGTGATTTTTCTGAGCCCCGGTGCGATTTTTGGTGGACCGAGTGGGATTTTTAGGGAGCATGGCGCATTTTTTCCTGAGCTCGGCGGATTTTGTGGGCCCCACAACCTGTCAGGAGGGGAGGGGGAGGAAACTGCCCACAATGCCCCCTCCCCCATTCGGTATGTCACTGTGCCATGCAATGATGCAACATAAGAATCCAGGAATAGTTCATCTGTTTCATCACTCACATGTGATTTCAACTCCCCAGTTATCCAGACAGTTTGAGGAAAGTCAAACATCTGCTACATGGATCAGCAAGGATGGATTATAAGGCAACAGGGACACCATGGAGTTCAGATCACAGTAGTTATGCTGCGATACATACCTTCTTCCACAGACTGCTTTGGAGATGGATGCGCTCCTGAAGTTTGGTCAGGGTTGGAGTTGGAGGTGGATGGAGCAACACTGTGAAGGACATAACATATGGTTCAAGAGACTTCTGTTTGCAGGAACAACACAGGGGATTAAGTAACATTTTCATTAATTGACTTCTATGGTGTCCTGAGTAAGTAGGACAATCGAGATGGGTTTCTGTTATATGCATTGTAGAAGCAATGTTATGATGTAGCTTCTATACCCCAGTGGGAATGGTATGGATTCACTCATAAGTGAATTTGCAAACATACTGATATATCAGTTAACAACAATGCAGGGAGCTATATGATCAACATGGTCGATGTGTCCTAAAGACGAAATAATTAAGTAACAATGCAGAGAATCTGCTGCATAACATTTTGCCCATAAATTAGCCATGATATATGGCATCATACTTCCCATGCTATTTATAATAGTGAGCTATATTTGGTGTACAAACATCAGTACATTATAAATGTTAATTAAACGTTACACACATCAGTTCCTTACAAGTGTCAGCAATACATTTCCTTCATGCGCTTTAAACATGATTCAAGAAAGCACTGTCATCGACTTTAAACTTGCAAAAAGAGTGGGCCACCTGGTGTTGTGAATCCCATTTGAATGAATTTGCTGTCTTGTTAGTGAACTGACCACTTATTGAGATATAAGTACTTTAACTTTGCCTGCTTCTATCATGAAAATTTGTCATTTTCCAATGCATCAGAAATCATCAGAATAACTTCTTGTCCACAAACCGGTGTATGCATTTCTATGAATTTATCATATTTATTAACACAAATGATGTAGATCTGATCTGCAAATTTATAACTCAGAAAATGTTATCAGCACAGGATTCCATTCCTGAAAATATAGTACTTTCAACATGTTATTGTTCTTTGTGAAGCAATAAGTGCAATGCTCTCATGCAGCATGCAGATGGAGGTTCATCACGTGCACCAGGTAGCACAAAAAGAGGTATTATTGCAGTCTAAGGTAACCACAAAACAGGTTTTACACCCATTTTACCTCCACGAATCATTAAAAGGCACTGGGTTTGGCCTAGTTGCATTAGGACAGGCTTTTGTTGTAAGTTAGTAAATTTTCCATGAAAAAAAAAATATTCAAAACGGTTGAAGCTAGATAAGGCTATGTTAGGCTTTTTAAGTTGAAAATGTTTGAGAACAAAAAAAAATGTTTGGAAATTGGGCATTAAAACAATCATTTCTTGCATGGAAGGCTAGGCTAGGTTAGGTTAGGTTATGTTACAGCTTTTTTTTAACCTGAACACTATTTTTCATCCTATATTACTCACATCCAAAATGTGATCACACTCATATCACATTTTGGGTGTTATTTTGCCTCACAATTGAAAAGTGTGCATGTGCAGAGGAAATGAGTTGTTACATCATGTTAAGCACGTTAATAAACACTGCATTAAAAAAGAAATTCAAAGAAGTCAGAGAGTACCATGAGCTGAAAAAAATACCCAAAAAGCCAGGTATTATCGCAGTTTAAGGTAACCACAAGACAAGTTTTACACACATTTTACCTCCATGAAGCATACAAGGGGGTTAGGTTTGTCAGGTTAGGTTAGGCTTTTGTTGTAAGTTATTAAAAACATCATTTGTTGGGAAATAATTTGTTTTAATGATTTTTCACAAAAACAGTTTAGGTTAGCTTCGGTTAGGTTTTTTAAGTTGAAAATATTTGAGAAAAATGCCTCGAAAATTTCAATTAAAAACAATTCATTTCTTGTATGGGAAGTTCGACTATGTTAGGTAAGGTTATCTTACATCTTGAACATTATTTGTATGCTATATTTCCTAACTCTACACCCTTTTTTGGTGTTATTTTTACTCCCAATTGAAAATCATGCATTTGCAGAGGAAAGGACACTAAATTTGTGATTTTAGGTGTTTTATTAATATTTTTTATTTAAATTTCCAATCCCATGTTTATCAATGTCACTAAGCTGATGGCACCACTCATTTTCTGTGCAAATGCTTACTTTCCAGGTTGTGAGCAAAATAAAATTACAAAACTCGCTTTGAGTTAGGTAACAGCAATTCAAAGAAATACATTAAAAATGCAGCATAACCTAACCTAACCTAGCTTAACCTGACTTTGGAGAAAACAATTATGAAAACAAAATTGGAAAATATCAAGCAATTTATTTTCTTGAAATTTTACAAATGAAAAAACCTAACCCAACCTAACCTAACCATAATTATTGTGCTTTTAGGTGGTAACAAGACAAGTTCTTACACATTTGCCTCCATAAAGCAAACAAATGGGCTAGGTTTGGTTATCTTGTTATTTTGCTCACAACCTGAAATGTAGGCATTTGTATAGAAAATGAGTGGTCCATCATCTGAGTCACATTCATAAACATTGCATTGAAATGATACATTCCACAAATTCATAAACACCTTAAAATACAAATTTACCAAAATGAGCGGTCACATCATGTTCATCACATTTCTAAACATTGCATTAAAAAAAATCAAGAAATCAGAAATTACCTTAAGCTATAAATTTACCAAAATGTGTGCCAACCCCTGGACGGAAATGCAACACTAGGTGCCCCAATCCTGGGCAGAAAAAGCACTTAGAGCAATGGAATTATAATATTAATAAAAGGAAACTAAAAACAGCTCTTCTTGAAGACAAACATGGTAGTTATGTGGTATTAACATAGAAACCCTGAGCCCAAATCAGAAAAAGGCATGGACTGGACTTGTTCAAGCTTACCTGCCAACTTCTTCAACTATTGTTCCTTTGGGAATTAAATTTCAGCAAGCTATTTATTAACTATTTAAAATCACACCAATCTGCAGATACATCAGAAGGTGCGAAGTACAAAAAAACGAATCAGTACGACATCAAATGAGATTGGCCTCCGGATTAAACACTGCGCGCAATTGCACCACAAATGTCTCACCTCCGTCACATTTGTCGACCGCAACCGCAAATTTAGACTTGAGGCGCTGGGATTTCTGTAACTGGAATTTTTTTATTTGGATGTTACGATTTTGGATGTTCTGAGGAACGCCCATCACGATTTGTGGCGCTTCATGCGCGCTAGTGTCTATCAAGTCTCCCCAGACACATTTGGTGATGAACTTTGACCTTGTATAACTTACAAGCAGGTGGTTGTCACTTCTGCAGCCGCCATAGGCCCATATTTCTGAGCTGTGACGTCACGAGTGCGATTGCCAGGCTGCGCCGAATTTCTCCACCGAATTTGGAACATGCTCGATTTTTGCTCGGGTGCGTCAGTAAATAAGCCTCGGTGAAGCGACGATAAACTATGCACCGCGTTGCCAAGGATTAAGGTTGCAGTTAGCGTGTTTAATGTGTGTGATGGCACGCCGTAATGTTCCTACCTAATTTAAAAATGCAAAATAGTGCGGTTGAAAAAGCAAGGTTCTTGGAAAGATTCGAATCCGTCAACTCTGGATTTCGAGTTTGAGTTCATACCTCTTCGCCACACGGCTGGGCGTAACTGCCCCCGAGGTTTGGGATGCTGGTTGGGCAGTGTGCAAGAAAACTTTGACGATAGTTTCGATTGCTAGAGCAAAAGTGGTAGATAGATTGGTGAAAGAAAGTGAAGCGATCCCTCTTTCGGTTCCAGAATCATGCGAAATGGCGCAATATAATCCGATATATGTTTTTTAAATCGCAGCAGCTCCCTGTATAGCATAGGAATCGGGCTACATCGAACTGGTGACGTCACGATCAATCAGTCCGAAGCGTTCAAATAATCTAGTGACTGTACCTGATTATATGGCCTATATATGGATTACAAGGTTCGTTTAGAAAGTCTTGTAAGCTACGGCTTAGTACCTACCTATCGCTTTCTTTAGGAATAGCAATTATAATACAGTTTGCATGCAGCTTCTTGCTGCCTTTTTTCTTTCATGGTATCACAAGCTGGCAAATATTTGGCTCACATGTGGCTCTTGGTGCAGGTCGAGACTGGGGTGCTGCCTATCAATATTGAATATATGCACATTGTCATTGGGATATAGGTGGGTACCTAGGTAAATATCAAGCTTATAGTACGATGGGTTGACTGCTGAATATAAATATAGTTTGTATATGCACAATCTCAATGAAAACTGATTGTTGTTCCAGTCATTGCAAGTTTGGAAATTACTGGAAATTGAGTGGAATGAATCCAGTTCAAGCTCCATATACATGTGCTTTTGCCATTGGTCGTGTGTGCAAGCATCACTATGACAATGCAATTGTTGTCTAGTGGCTTTGCAGATTTTTCAAACAATCTGGTTTAAAATGCATCAACTAAAATGCTAATCTCAACATTTTATGATGTAAGTCGTACTTGCAAAGTGGAAGGAAATCCAACTCCTTTGTTTTTTTCCACAAAATTTTCAATTTTGCAGCAAAAGGTGGAGAGTCCACTATCCAATCCAAATCGGTTTCATTTCAGTACAAAATGTGCTGGCTGGCATCAACTAAGTTTTGTAAGTAGCATGGTGCTTTTCATCTTTGTCCTTTAACTTTTTTCTCAGCATAAAAATAGCATAGGTTATTGGGGGGGGCAAATCAACATTGAGGGGGCCAAGATCAACATTGGTGGGGCCATGGCCCCCACAAAAGGATACAAATCGACTCCCCTGCTTCGCCCCTCCCCCGCCCTTGGCTAAGCCGCCCTGGCTACTCCCCTGGGCCCAAAACCCTCCACTAGCGATGGCGCGGGTGGAAAAATGCCGCACACGGACTAGTGTTAACACTTATCCGTCCTGTGTTTTCACTTCTCCCTACATCAAGCCTACTATACTACCTGGCCGCTTCTTTCTTCCCGCATAAGTCCATCATCACTGTTGGTTGGCATCCTCATGATCCATCGAGTCAGAACCTGTGGATAGATGGCGCCGGGTGAGGATATAGGTGGCGCCACACGTGACAGAAGTACCAGGCTCGGCGAAATCAACTTGATGTCGGACCAGAGATCATGTGGCTGAAAAGAAGTTCGGGTCGACACCACCGGACGTCAAAGAGTGACATCGCTACTAAGTAGGTAATGTGGACGCTAAGGAGAGGCAAGCAAACGCTGATAATATAATGCCACCCACGTCTAGTGGTAAAGCAATAGATGGAAATATTATTTTCTGTGTAATGCCTTGTAGCAAAACTGCGCAAGTGAAAACGTTATATGTTTTAATTACGCCCATCATTGCTACTATTTTATCATTCATATTTTATATTTGACGATAATATTAATGCTGATGTTTCTTCTGAGTCGTCCCTGTTAATGATCGACAATAATGTAATAAACGAAAAGTGCATGACACACATTTACCGGAATATTGAGTAAAACAAACCAAAAGTTACATTTACTTAGCATGTGCTTATCTTGTAATGCACTATTAAATAATAGTGTCTTGTACACAGGTAGCATCATGCACCATACAATAAAGTTATTAAACACATCTGCATGGAATGGCATAATCATGACCATTGCAAACTAAACACAAACCATCTATGTTATATGTTGCAATAGTGTTCCGTTGCATTGGTTTTACATCTAATTAGCAATCACATTTTTGAATGATATGTTGTGCAAGAATATATGATTTGTTTAATATGAGTACATTTAGGTATGAATGAACATTGAATTTCAATTACTATGGTAAGAGCAGCAGGGAACGGATTGTTATATTTAGGAAATTCAGACCGGCTCCCTCCATGTCATATCATTCGGCAAAATAGGCATTGCTCGGCTATTTTGCTTACGCATTCATCAGGCAAAACCGGAGGAGTGACGGAAGGGCGTACAGATACAGTCGCAGGTTCACCAGCACGAACAGCAGAGGGACCACACCGCCGGTAACATCAGACCAGCTGAGAGTCGCTGGTGCCACAGCAGCGGCCCGGCTGGCGCACGTGCGTCTCGCGGCACAGGTAGCTGAGCAGTACATCGATGCCGACGCTGAGCACTGTGACGCCCTCGTGGTTTTCGTCCAGACACTCGCTCTTGACCTGCTGGCCATGCAGCAGGCCGGCCGCCGTGAGGCGCAAACACACCGAGTGATAGAACCAGAGTGCGTCTGCCAGCGAGGTCGTCCAACACACCGCTCCCGGTACCTGCGTCAGAGGCGAGACGTCACTGGGCCCTCCCGGTACATATATGCCAGAGGCGGGACGACACCGGGCACTCCCGAAGCCTGGGTCGGAGGCGGGACTTCACTGAGCATTCCCGGTACCTGTGTCGGAGGCGGGACTTCACCGAGTGCGCCCGATACCTGTGTCGGAGGCGGGACTTCACTGAGCGTTCCCGGTACTTGTGTCGGAGGCGGGATTTCACCGAGTGCTCTCAGTAACTGTGCAGCACGGTTGCCAGCGTGCTTGCCTTTTTTCAAAGCAAGGGGGCAACCGAGCTTGGAGCTTCCGAATTAAAGCTTCGAACAATATTATCTGATAACCAGAGGTGAAATGGACGCGCAATTCAGTTTCGTCATCCAATGTGTCTACGAATGACATCTAAATCGGTAAAAGTTACCCAAGGTACAGCTGGGCCATTGACTTCGAATGGTATTCGAAAGGCCCATAACACTTGCCATCAGGTTAGTTGACCAGCCATCACTCACCCACACCCAGCACTGACCATGTTGGGACAATAAATGGAATTGATTGCCGATAAGTTGTCATTAAATTGACAAATGGCATGGCATGGTGCTTCTTATCACGTCACAGGTAAGTGACCTGACAAAACCTTTTTATGTTATACATTCCAAAATGTCGCTAAAGCACGACCAATTACATATCCCAAGCGGCGGTGCAATAACCCTGCGCTGTTTTCCGTGTTCGCTAAAAAAATAGGGGTTGCATGAACCCCTTAACGGGACTCTACGGGATCAAAACGTTGTTCTGAAACTTTGACTAACTGATGCACCCAATGTAGCCTATGTACGATAGAACCAAGATATAAACGCCAGGGCAGATCAAATTATCCAGTGTAGCTTCCTCCCCTCTCCCGCTCTTCCCCTCTCCCACTCCCTCTCCCACTCCCACTCCCACTCCCACTCTATCTCTATATCTATCTCTATCTCTATCTCTATCTCTTCTCTCTCTCTCTCTCTCTCTCTCTCTCTCTCTCTCTCTCTCTCTCTCTCTTTCTCTTCTCTTCTCTTCTCTATCTCTATCTCTATCTCTATCTCTATCTCTATCTCTATCTCTATCTCTATCTCTATCTCTATCTCTATCTCTATCTCTATCTCTATCTCTATCTCTATCTCTATCTCTATCTCTATCTCTATCTCTATCTCTATCTCTATCTCTATCTCTATCTCTATCTCTATCTCTATCTCTATCTCTATCTCTATCTCTATCTCTATCTCTCTCTCTCTCTCTCTCTCTCTCTCTCTCTCTCTCTCTCTCTCTCTCTCTCTCTCTCTCTCTCTCTCTCTCTCTCTCTCTCTTCTCTCTCTCTCTCTCTCTCTCTCTCTCTCTCTCTCTCTCTCTCTCTCTCTCTCTCTCTCTCTCTCTCTGTCTCTCTCTCTCTCTCTCTTCTCCCTCTGACTCTCTCATCAAACTCACCTGCTCCAGGACGGTCATGGCCATGACATTTATCGTCATTATCGCTCCTCCAATCCTGGACTTGTTACCCTTGCCTTCCAGGTACTCTGGGCCGTCCAATCTGTACACCAGTTGGGTGTACCTGGCTAGTTTCCGCAGTACCGGTGTCAGCGATGCGAAGTCCTGCCGGAACACCAGCGCCCTCTCCTCATACGGCTGGTACCCGACGAAGTTGTTGAGCCGTATCTTGGAGTACCACATGCCGGAGGTGAGGACTACCAGGTCGGGACATGAGTGGACGCCCCGGCGGCACTCCCGCTCCAGTGACGTCAGCGTCTCCAGGTACTGCTCGTCTACCCAAGGACGCCAGCGGAACGTAGCGTTGATGACGTCATTGTCCGACTTCAGATCACAGACGAGACGGATGTACGTGCCCTGTTTGAATCTGTAGCCGCCGGCGCAGAGCGTTGGCTGTCCGCGTACGTGCGCCCTGGCATTGGGCACATCTGGGAACACCTCCTGCGGGGTGCGGCCTCGCGCCTGCAGCGACAGTGTGCTGGTCAGCCGTTCGAACAGGATGCGCGCGCGCGAGTCGCCGAGGAAGAAGACGGCGGCCGGCCGGCCGCGACGTCTCCTCAGACGGTCGAGGCAGGCGGAGGCGGCTCGATGGCTGAGCCGGGAGGCGGCGCACGTGCCGGGCGGGTTAGGCCTGGCATCCCAGAACGGCCAGGCCTCAGTCAGCCTGAACATGGCCGTGCAGGTGTCGACGGCCGGAGAATTGGCGGCAGTGCTATTGCTGTCCGGCGAGAGCAGAAGTCTATGCGGCCCCGTCCATCCCACTGGAACAAGCATACGACATCAAGACGTGTGGGGTCGACGCTACAGGCGTAGTCCGACGTCCACAGCTCCAGGGGTATTTGGAGGAAGATGCACATCCGTTGTAAAGCAGTTCGACTAGAGCTCGTTTCATCCAGCAGGTGATGGAACGTTTGGCCTACAATTATCGGATGTTATGCGGTCTTTGATGGCCACCCAGGACCACTTGAGCCGGCGTTTCCTGAGTGGAGGCGTCTAGACGTTCTCATGCTGGTCTCAACGTCATAGAAAACATGTTCCGTTCTAGAATGTCTTTTGATCCTCATTTAGTCGTTGCCATTCTGGAGCTCAATACTTCATTATGAAGTACACCACGAGTCATATTACTATTCATCTTTGGGTTATCTAAGTAAATCATGGGACATCAAACGAAACGCCATATGCTGTACTTACGCATTAACTATCGCTGCATTTAAAGTTTCTAATCATATTTCCCACCAAAAGACAGAGTCATGTCGTTTATTGAGAAAAGATGCAAGTCAACATTGTTGTTTTCGCATGGCAAGAAAAGATAGAAATTGATTGTCATATTATTCCTCTGATGGGTCTTATGTTAGCCAATAATCTGCAACACATTACTATGCTACATACCTTGCTAAACTGTAATAGGATGATGTCACGGCACAACCGTGTCCTTAAGCGATATCCAGAAGCCACGGTTTGATTAAATTGTTGAAATTGATGGGATTATTTGTCCAAGGCCGTCGTATAGCGCTTCGTCTGTCATGTTTGATCCGGGAGGTTGTGGCATATCAGGTGGGGCAGAAAGCGAACGACGTAGTGTTCGACAGAGCACGTTTAATGTACCTGCCTCTTGTAGAATAGATCCAGAAATGGTATGAGGAGTGACATGAAGAAAATCTTACCCAAAAATCTAGTCGGTTGTGTTCTTCGGCTTCATTGCACTTAGATGTGAAGGCTAGAAGGCATAGCCAACCCACACACTGGAGTATCCAATATTAGCTGAAGATGGGCTGTACGAACGATATTAAATCTGCATTCAAACATAATTGTTCATTACACCAATGCAGCAAGACAATCATCACTTGCAGATGTCAGTTTTCTATTCACAAATAAGGCAAGCATTACCTTGATATACCACCCAAACAGCAGCAGACGCAGCCAGTATCAGCTTCAGCAGCCATTGCCTGGGAACGCGGCAAACGGCAAATTAGTGGTGAAGTCTCACTGCGAATGTACAGAAGTGTCCGTTAGGCGTCAGACGCAATGTTAATGCGGACATCGGGGGGATCTCCAGTAAAGAAAGAAAACAGGTAGGTTCCTGATGCCATTCAAGAACTCTGAAACATGCGCCCGCGACAAGCGCGCCCGGATGCTCACTAGTGTGTGCGCGAAGAATATAGTTACAATTTATGAGACTCTGTCTCCATAAAATATGATGCAAAGTGCATTTATGAAAGTTAGTTTGCCTTCAGACGTGAATTGTATTGCCACCTACAGTGACATGTTGCGCATATTGTTACTTTCCGTATTTCATTGTAGAACTATTTTCCACCACAGACGGCCGGCCGCCGGCCAGTCCCCGACCGCCCGCCATTCATAATATGGTGGGGCGCGGGATTCCTATTCCCTGAATGTTAATAGACCCCAAAGCCAAAGTTGCAGGAAGGATTTTCATATTTAAAACGATAGGCGATGTGCCTGGCATGACTTCCGCCACCATTAGAGTTGAGGCCGACAGATTTTCACGAAATTGTTTAAGAACATTACGCTTATGGGCGTTGAAGGGAAATAATGCATCTACAACCGTGAATTTCTCCTACACCATTTTGGCGTGGCAGAGCCGATGTTGCTTAGTATTGTTGAAGGGTGGAACTTTAATTTGTGTCGTGCCACCGCTCGGCGGCCCTACGGATCCTCTTGGCAGCAACCGTCGGCGCTTGACGTGCATCGAGCCATGCCAGAACGTCAATAATGTCGCAAAGCTTCATGTCAAAAGGTAAAAAGTGACAGGGTTAGATATCTATAAAAGTAGTCGAGTATAGCATCAGAAGGCAGCTGATTTTATCCCGGTTTATTCCAGACCATTGGAAATTAATTCGCTAATGCAGAACGTCTGATATACAATTAAATGGAATACAATGTGATAATTTGAGACACAAATCCTGGAATTGCGTGCAAAAATGACAGTGTTAAATATGTATAAAAGTAGTCGAGTATGGCATCAGAAGGCAGCGGATCTTATGCCGGTTTATTTAAGAACATTGGAAATTATTTCGGTAATGTAGAACATCGGATATACAATTTAAAGGAATACAATGCGATAATTCGAGACACAAATACTGGAATTGAGTGCAAAAATGGCAGGGTTAGATATCTACACAACTAATCTAGTATGGCATCAGAAGGCAGCGGATTTTATGCCGGTTTATTTTAGACCATTGGAACTTAGTTCGGTAATGTAGAACATCTGATATACAATATAAAGTGATACAATGTGATCATTTGGGACACAAATTCTGGAATTGAGTGCGAAAGTGATAGGGTTAAACCTTCATGGAAGTTATTCAAGATGATATAAAAATGTAGCACGTTCGATTTCCGTTTAGATAAGAACATTGGATATTGGCAGGACGTCACACAGAAGATGTATGCCACGTTTTTATCACAAGATGTTGAGTGGCCAATTGCTCCCATTTCACTTTAAGGGCAAAGTGACAGGGTGAAATAATTTGACAATAAAACGAACTACACATCATAAGAGAGCTTGTTTCAATGTTTTTCAAATTGGACCATTGAAAATTACTTGCACCTCGTCTAGAAACCAGAATATAGCATTAATCAAAGCAAGCCCACTCTGGTGGTGTTCCTTCACAAACCAACCACCAGACCGGCGCCACCGGTATTATGTCCGCTTATGACGCCTAACGCCAGACTGTCACATACAGAATTTCACATATTACCAGACTATCACATATTGATGGCTAACAGCAAGACAATTCAACCAAGGATTGGCATACTTCAATAGATGCTAGCATGACTCAAACATACATGTTTTAGTTCCTATGTGATCGATAATCCAGCATCCAGTTTTTGTACATTACTCACTTTGAATCCTGTATCTTTCTTTGACGATTCAATAGGTATATGTAACTGCAGTACAATGTGGCATGTTCACTGCTCACTACATACATACAAGCTGTGGAAAACAATGATTTGGTGATCAGCAGTGGGGTTAGTCACAGGCATGGAGCGGAATTGAGAGTTGGTCTTGATGAACAAGCAAATGATCCACTTGCTGACAAACCAATATTACCGCTAACATTACTGCATTCCCAATTGCAATCCACAATTGCAATCCTCCAAAACTGTTCATGACACCGCGTCTTTTATGTTTAGCATTCGCCACCATGTTGTGTGAAAATAATCAGATAGGAATGATGCTGACAGCTTCCTCCATTGCATGGTTGCATCCATTCCAGGTTCCTTGATGCCTAAAGATCACATGGGTACATTGAGGAGGCTGAGCAGACTCTTCTTTCAACTTGCGACCTCTATTTGCTTGCATCATTGATAAGGACACGTCATCAGTATATCGCTATGGTAAGCCAGTTTGCGAAGCATTTGCTGCAAAGTACGCGCAGTTTGGTACATAATTGAGGTCCGTGATCAAACAATTGCCTGTTCCGGGTTCTTTTGAGCTCTACATGCATCTAATCAATGATTGGCGGCGGTGATTGATGCATTTTCGGCTTGGAAACTTCCTTGTGCAATGTTTTATTCAGCATTATTGCAGATTAGGTCGTTCAAGAAATGAGTTAATCATATGTTCTGCCTCCTGAAAGCAGAACAAAGGATAGGCATGGTTAGTTTTGGTATATTTTTGTTCATGTTTTGGATTTTGTGAGATTGCTTTAATTTAAACAAATGTGTTTTTTTACATGAACGAAATTATTAGACTAGGGTACGATGTGCCGTGGCGGGTTAGGATTTGTTGGTTTTCCATTACACTTCATTAACATTAAGCCCCATTCGGAACCCCATTGTGACTTGTCTGAGGCCTCCCTTGATGGGGAATCCAAAGTATCTTCCTCTAACATCTGTAATTGATGCTTGGCAGGGGTGTCGCCTAATCAAAATGATTGGGATGACTCAAATGTCCGACAATATATGATAGCACGCATGGGCGCGGGCCGTGGAAAACGCGCACTGAGCAAATGCACATATAAAATATGAGTGTGCGCCAGGAGGGGATACAGGATAGAGGCGTTGGGAGCATGTTTCCCCCCCCCCTATCCCCGATGGAAAGATGACTCCCTGGAACAGGGAAAAGGTCCCCTCTATAGGGAGACTTGAGTGTTAACACCCCGCCACTCGCTGACCGGGTTTATCAGCCAAAGGCGCCGCTTGAGAGTAAAGGGCGCCGCTTCACTACCCTCGAGTACACCCTCACCTTCACCTCTCATCCTATGGATTTTCAGCGGAAGGCATCTTTCCAGGGACTTTTACAGTGGCGCCCCTCGGAGGAAATGGCGTCCCTTCTGACTAGTGCCCTTCCCCAATGAAAATTCCTTCATTCCCCTGGTATGCGTTTGACAAATATCAGGCGCATTACTTAACTGCGGCAGATATCGAATGCACAAAATATGAATGATATTACAGCATCAAAAAGCCAGCACAAAGCAGGCACAGGTCACGAAGGTCTCATTAGATATCATGAAGTGTTTCGTAAGAGTGAAGGGCGCGAAGTTGCCCTTCCACACGCTTATTATGACGATGACGTACACTTGATGCATTTCCATTAGTTAGTGAAACATTTGGATTTAAAAAGAAACCGATCACGGTAGAAAGACTTCAACTCTGATAAATTTGGTTACCTCTACCACAAAAGATGTTGGTCGTATCGTGCAGAAAATCGAACATGAAATTGGAGTCATAGATCACCGATTTTGTGGCATGGGGGATCTGAAATTATGGTGAGGTAATTTAGGTGGGTGTCTGGTCTGTCGGCGGTCCAGATATATGCATATGGGGCACGTGGGCTGCAAAATAGGGACCGCCAATCACCATTATTGAACATGTTCGCCATGTGCACTAGTGCTCTAATACCTAATTTATTAACATACCTAACCATTGCACACCGTTGTAAGTCCTGTAAAACTAGCCAACAATTATTACCTACAAAGTATACTGGTTACAGGGACGATTTTGATCATTATCAAAAGGGTTTCAAATTAAAAAAAAAATTAATATCGGCTGTATCTTCTTAAATATTACTTAACCAATGAATAACAAAGGTCCTACATACCGGGGGTGGGAGTGTGGGGGGAGGGGGGGGTAGAAGCATTGTCCTGCACTCATTTTGTTTACCTAAGCTAGCTCAGCAACCAATTGATGTACAATTGGTTGAGCAGATATTTTGGACACACCTACATGGGTAGGATAGGTGACATTGCACACAAATCAACGTCTTGTCATGCATGGTGACGCTGTACCCCAGGCTGCGAAGCAGTGCAGTTGTGGGACACTATAGCCACTGGCTGGATCTCAAGAGAACCAGCTGGTTTGAGGCGGGTGTAGTGTGCTGTTGTACAATGGTGGGGTCCCGATGCGACAGGCCGGGTGGAGGTGGGTGCAGTGTGCTGTTCTACAACGGTAGGGTCCCGAGGCGACAGGCCGGGTGGAGGTGGGTGCAGTGTGCTGTTCTACAACAGTAGGGTCCCGAGGCGACAGGCCGGGTGGAGGTGGGTGCAGTGTGCTGTTCTACAATGGTGGGGTCCCAATGCGACAGGCCGGGTGGAGGTGGGTGCAGTGTGCTGTTCTACAACGGTAGGGTCCCGAGGCGACAGGCCGGGTGGAGGTGGGTGCAGTGTGCTGTTCTACAATGGTGGGGTCCCAATGCGACAGGCCGGGTGGAGGTGGGTGCAGTGTGCTGTTCTACAACAGTAGGGTCCCGAAGCGACAGGCCGGGTGGAGGTGGGTGCAGTGTGCTGTTCTACAATGGTGGGGTCCCGAGGCGACAGGCCGGGTGGAGGTGGGTGCAGTGTGCTGTTCTACAACGGTGGGGTCCCGTGGCGACAGGCCCGGTGGAGGTAGGTGCAGTGTGCTGTTCTACAACGGTGGAGTCCCGAGGCGACAGGCCGGGTGGAGGTGGGTGCAGTGTGCTGTTCTACAATGGTGGGGTCCCAATGCGACAGGCCGGGTGGAGGTGGGTGCAGTGTGCTGTTCTACAACAGTAGGGTCCCGAAGCGACAGGCCGGGTGGAGGTGGGTGCAGTGTGCTGTTCTACAATGGTGGGGTCCCGAGGCGACAGGCCGGGTGGAGGTGGGTGCAGTGTGCTGTTCTACAACAGTAGGGTCCCGAAGCGACAGGCCGGGTGGAGGTGGGTGCAGTGTGCTGTTCTACAATGGTGGGGTCCCGTGGCGACAGGCCGGGTGGAGGTGGGTGCAGTGTGCTGTTCTACAATGGTGGGGTCCCGAGGCGACGGCCGGGTGGAGGTAGGTGCAGTGTGCTGTTCTACAACGGTGGAGTCCCGAGGCGACAGGCCGGGTGGAGGTGGGTGCAGTGTGCTGTTCTACAACGGTGGGGTCCCGAGGCGACAGGCCGGGTGGAGGTGGGTGCAGTGTGCTGTTCTACAACGGTGGGGTCCCGAGGCGACAGGCCGGGTGGAGGTGGGTGCAGTGTGCTGTTCTACAACGGTGGGGTCCCGAGGCGACAGGCCGGGTGGAGGTAGGTGCAGTGTGCTGTTCTACAATGGTGGGGTCCCGAGGCGACAGGCCGGGTGGAGGTGGGTGCAGTGTGCTGTTCTACAACGGTGGAGTCCCGAGGCGACAGGCCGGGTGGAGGTGGGTGCAGTGTGCTGTTCTACAACGGTGGGGTCCCGATGCGACAGGCCGGGTGGAGGTAGGTGCAGTGTGCTGTTCTACAATGGTGGGGTCCCGAGGCGACAGGCCGGGTGGAGGTGGGTGCAGTGTGCTGTTCTACAACGGTGGGGTCCCGATGCGACAGGCCGGGTGGAGGTGGGTGCAGTGTGCTGTTCTACAACGGTGGGGTCCCGTGGCGACAGGCCGGGTGGAGGTGGGTGCAGTGTGCTGTTCTACAACGGTAGGGTCCCGAGGCGACAGGCCGGGTGGAGGTGGGTGCAGTGTGCTGTTCTACAACGGTGGGGTCCCGAGGCGACAGGCCGGGTGGAGGTAGGTGCAGTGTGCTGTTCTACAATGGTGGGGTCCCGTGGCGACAGGCCGGGTGGAGGTGGGTGCAGTGTGCTGTTCTACAATGGTGGGGTCCCGAGGCGACAGGCCGGGTGGAGGTGGGTGCAGTGTGCTGTTCTACAACGGTGGAGTCCCGAGGCCACAGGCCGGGTGGAGGTGGGTGCAGTGTGCTGTTCTACAACGGTGGGGTCCCGTGGCGACAGGCCGGGTGGAGGTGGGTGCAGTGTGCTGTTCTACAACGGTGGGGTCCCGAGGCGACAGGCCGGGTGGAGGTGGGTGCAGTGTGCTGTTCTACAACGGTGGGGTCCCGAGGCGACAGGCCGGGTGGAGGTAGGTGCAGTGTGCTGTTCTACAACGGTAGGGTCCCGTGGCGACAGGCCGGGTGGAGGTAGGTGCAGTGTGCTGTTCTACAACGGTGGGGTCCCGAGGCGACAGGCCGGGTGGAGGTGGGTGCAGTGTGCTGAACCGTACCGTAATGTGCCAGTCTTCATTTGAGGTTGAATCACCAAGCACATGGCTGGTGTGTGCGAGTCGCTCAGAGCGGTACTCCGACTGCAGGCATCGGCTTCAGCTGCAGTTTACGTGTCTGAAATGATAATATGGAAAGTAATATATTCGCATTCAGAAAGTGAGGGTTGGTGAGGAGGTAACTGTGCTCAGAGCCCAGAACGAACACCAAAGCCGAGAACAATGCCACAGATTCCTTTTTGATTAAGGGCAAATCCCGAGCTCACCCATTCTTGCACTGAATGTGCTTGAGATGAAGCTATGAACTCAGCACCGGAGTTGAGCTTAGCTTCACAACAATCTGTGAACCACTAACTTTGCCTCGTCACATCCAGAGGCCCGAACATTTCAAACCTTGGCAGAGCTAACCATCAGCGATATTCGACCTGTCATACTATGCACATAACAGCGTATGTTTCCCGTATGAGGGAACTTTTCGCTGGATAAGAATCCAAATTATAAGCATCCCTCAACCTTCGTGAAATACTCCGTGACCTGACATGATCTAACAAAAAAATACAAAGTAACAAAACGTTCAAAAACGGATCTTCGTACATGGCAGAGACTGTTCCAAGGTAGGATGTAGGTGCTTTTGTGGGTTTTCAACATTATAATATAGCAAGCCACGGGTACACCATCACATCCGTGTTCATGTCCTTGGAATTCCAAAATGATATAATATAATAAGTTCCCAGATTTGACCGGGGAGGCATCTATGCTAGGTATGTTCAAGTAAAGGGAATTGTTCACAGTAATTAGAGGGTAGGCAAGCACGGCTGTCCCTTAGGTGTGAACGCGTTGAGTTTTACCCATGTTTGATATCACTGACAGGGGGGGGGGGGGAGATCAAGGAAAAAGAAATTAGGGTGCTATCACATTTTTGAGTACCTGGCGTCGCTTGTGATATACATTTATATTTGTCGAGACTCATTTGGTATAATGCTACTAAAATAACCCTTGTTTATTAATACAAATTGAGATTATAACAAAACGAACTTTCGCCGTCAAAAAGTGCTTCCCAAAAGTCGATTACCCTGGATGCCCCGAATATTTTTGTTTTAAATTGGCATTCACGATATCTACATCGAAAGCACTATTAACTTCATTTGATTGGCAGTAATTGAGTCCGAACGTTACATTAGGTCTAAGAGCCATAGCAAAACCCAGATTGACATCATTTGCCACGTTTTCCCCACTGCATCCACCATTTTCAACACTTGGAGGCTTTGCTTTTATATAAAGGAACAACGATGCAAGCTTCCCAACGATATTTCCGTCAAATAAATTGGTCCATTAGTTAGCGAGATCTCAAGGGAATCGAATATGCCCACCCCAACGAAATGGTTTTTCATGCATTGCACAATAGGGTTAGCAATGGGATGATTTTGCATGCCTTGCACAATGGGGTTAGTCTGAAACCAGCTGAGGTATTTGACCGCACCCAACGGATTGGGAGGGGGTGGGGTGGTGAGGTGTAGCGAAACTGATGTCAGACTTATACAAAATCTAGCCATATCTGAAAATATGTCCCAAATCGTGACCACTTCTGTCCATTCCCTCCACCCCCACACTTGACACCGTGACATCGGAACTCGATTTCTGCAAAGCAAAAGATGGCAATTGTCGCAGCTACACAGCGGTGTTGGTTTCATTCCAATCGGTCCATGGGTTATCATGTTATGCCGGTTTAAATTGAACCGTATACGCTGATGCATTTTCATGCTCCAAATATTTATCTGTATAAAATCCTTCCCGCGTCAGTCACAATTGCTGACGCCTGCCGACACCTCCCCAGTGTTGAAGCACCAACAGTTACTAAACGTGTTCGGCAATCGGGCTTTTCTGCAGTGGAACACCGGTGGCCTTCCAGGCAAGTTCATATAAATCAAGGGGATGAGTGGTCTAGGGGTAAGATGCTCGTCTCACAATCGAAAGGTCGTGGGTTCGAGTCTCACCTGTCGCTACTCTTCGCCCGCGACGAATCTGCGTGAGAGATTGGCGACGCTACATGACTCAACGGTCGACAGTCGTAAAACCAATAACCAACCAACCAATCATATAAATCAAAACCGAATACCTGCATCAAAAGCCATTACTAGTTGTGCTCCAAGAAATTCAATTTCGAGACACTCGACTCCATTTTGAACACAATCCCAGGTTACACTTGGCATGTCAATAACGAAAACGGTCCACATCGGAAATGGGGCGCAGCCATACTCATTGCAAACAGCATACCTCATCGTCGAGTAACGTTAAATACTGCCTTGAACTGCGTAACAGTCAGCCTAAAAATTGCCCATTGCCAAACCAGTCAACTCACAATACATTTCACCGTCAGCTGCCACCCCCACAACACAGGATCTGAGCGACTTGCTGTCTCAGGCTCCTCAACAGTTATCATTATGGGATACTTAAATGCTGAACGCCCCTCCTGGGGAAGCGATCAAACGGACATCAGAGAACGCGAAATTCACCAGTTTATTTCGGATCACAACTTAATACTTCTTAACACTGCACCGGGGCCGCCACACACTACAACCCGACCTTAGGAGGGTCGGACAGTTGCATTGACAGTTGCGTCGTAGGCTCAGTACGAACCCTATCCACCACACTGAGCTATTTGGACCATCTTGGAACTTCACAAGAGCGGACTGCGCGAAATTCGAGGATCAGGTGCACCTGAACCTAGCAACTTCAGAGACAAGCAAATTGGTGACAATCCTCAGGGCCATCAGCTCAGCCGCACGAGACTCAGTCCCAAAAAGTAATAAACCTAGGAAAAATGCATCTACGCCCTGGTAGACCTCGGATTGTCAATGGGCAATCGCCGCACGGTGCCGTGTCCACCACAAAAAATGAAAAGATGCGTGTGCGAAGCACACCTATCAGCATACAGATAATCTAAAAAACAATGCCGGTACACAATTCGAACAACACGCCAAAACTGTTGGCAGCTTTTTACTTCTCAATTCAATATGTTCACTCATGCCGGCAGAATCTGGGACCTGATGAAGTGTTTCAACATGAAACGCCCACCACCAGTCCCCTTTCCCCAGTTGACAGTGAAAGGACAACACATTACTGACCCACAACAAGTCGTGGACCACTTTAAACTACACTATGCCAGAGTACCTGGCAACAGCAACAACGGCACCGCTATGGCAAGCGCTCCAGACGCCCTTGCATCCAAAGCAAAGTTTAGCTCTAGCAATAGAGATATCTACAATCAGTCATTTGATGTGCACGAATTACACCTTGCCCACGGCAAGTGTGGAAGCACATCGGTTGAGCCGGACGATGTCCATTACAAGTAAAAAAACATCTTAGCAAAAATTCACCAACGTACCACTAGCGGCCATAAATGAACTGTACCAAGGCGACACCTTTCCCGTCTCCTGGCGGGAAAGCGTAGTCATTCCATTGCCAAAGTCACACAACGATCGCACCATCCCAAAAGGTCGTAGACCCAACTCACTTACTATCACTTACTATCTACACTTACACTTACTAGGAAGCTAGTCGAGCGCATGGTCAAGACACGATAGAGGAATTTCTGGAACACAACGACCTGCTCGACGAATTTCACTCCGGCTTCCAGCGTGAACAATTAAACACAGACAATCTCATTAGACTTAATGCAGGACATCAAAAGTGGTCAACATCAAACGCTTCAAACGCACGACAATATCGGCATGCTTAGACATCAATGACGCATTCGACAGAGTGCTTATGCACTCTGCATAAGAGTGCATAAGTCCGCACTGACACACAAACTCCACAAGATAGGCCTACGCGGAAACATGCCACACTTCATTATCAACTTCCTAATAACTTTTAAGGTTCCATGCGGCAGTGTCACATCAAACACCACAACTCAGGAGGGTATGATGCAGGGGAGCGTGTTATCACCGAACCTTTTCATCATCATGGTCAACGGTATACTTGCTGACCACACAAACACTTCACTTCAATACACGATTTTCGCGGACGACAGACATAGCCATTTGGACAACACCACAATGATTCCTAAAAGCTGAAAAAAAACATTCAAGCAGCTCTAGACCACATTGCAAAGTGGTGCAGAACGTGGGGCTTCACAATATCCGCAGAAAAATCTGCCACCGTCACATATAGCCGTCTCCACTCCACACCCACAACTCTACTTGAAATCGATGGCAAAGCCATCGAACAAGTGAAAAGTTCCTAGTTCTTATGAGTACATTTAGACGAAAAACTCAGTTCCAACACACATCACCTCTATGTCGAAGCGATGCGCGAAGCGTGTCCGCATACTCCGTGCACTTGCAGGCTCCGACTGGGCGGAGACAGGAAAACACTACTACGGCTCTACACATAAATCATACGACCCATCCTAGAATACAACAGTATCATCTTTGCCATCAATTCAGAAAGCCAGAGCCAAAAGTTGGAAATAATCCAAAACAGCTGAACCAGAGCAGCCTCATGCCCTCATCACCACATCGATTGCCAGTCTTCTAGTGGAGTCAAACACAGCTGTGCCGCTACCACATGAAAATCAAATATATTTAAAATCATCCGGCACAGCACTGCTTTACGCCTGACAGATATGACAAGAGCCGATTTGGGCGCAAACTTCCACCATGTAGCATTCAGATGGCTACGGTTCTATTAAATTTAAGCCTCACAAGGCCAGCCACTGCACCTCGACCGGCCACTAGGCCATTCTGGACTCTCAGTCAACCAAAGGCCGAGTACTTGCTCTCGGAAAAGAAATCCACTATCACACCGGTGGAAATTCTTGGCATCTTCCATAAGTTCGCCGGTGTTCGTTCACAAACCCAGCACCAGAGCGGCGCCACCGGTATTATGTCCGCTCATGACGCCTAACGTTCATAAACTGTTGACCACCCTCCTCCATTTAGGCACAATGTACGCACTGTTTGCATACTTAACATTAGTGCTGCTCGTATCTTCGCACATTGCATTAATGCCATGTTCGAAGTAGGCTTGTAAGCATGCATATTTGGATCTGCCTAGTGTCTGTGTCCCGATGTCGTCTACAGGTAAAACTGCACTGCACGCACGGACGGTTCACTTGCCGCCTAGCCTACGGCGCTCGAGGCCGCTAATATCACCCACGAACATGCACGTAAAAGCCAGTCACGTGTTGACCACGAACACTCCCATGGGCCAGTGCACATGGACTGTCACTTCCGGTAGCAACGGACTCAAATCCAGAATGCTTTGGAATGTTTGCTCGCGATACTTCTCAGCCTTTGTGCTTTTGACTTGTTAGGGAAATTGTGCGGTTGTCTTTCATCAGGATGTCACCTACTTTTGCATCATAAACAAATGATGAGTGTTCGTCACAGGGGACCGACACGACAGTTTGACCTCATTGTTTCACCGGCGGGGGAGGTGGGTGGCATCTGACGCATCCTCCTCCCTATCCGACATTCTTCTGACCATGAAGTGTTCTTGCCTGGCCGAGCTGTCAAGAGCGGCCAGCTGCTGTTTCACCAGCTGGAATTTCCGGCACGCGGTTGGATTCGCTAGCACATGTTCTCATCAGCCTACCACCCGTTGACATGACCGCGTTGGTGGTACAATCCGTTTCTGTACGGGTACCAGGTGGCGTAGACAGCGCCACCTGGTATTCGTACGACATTCAGCACGACAGCCGCTGGAGTCGGTGCAGACGTAACGATTCGGTACGACAGGCGGCGTCATTGCAGACGTAACGATTTTGTACGACAGTGGTTGGTCCATAATTCCGGTGTCGGAGTTCATGAATACATGGGACGATGTACGTTTGTTTGTTTGTTTATTTGTTTGTTTGTTTGTGTTATTTATTTAGCACATTATAGCACACATATAACATTGGCAATTTTGCGATTGGCACAAAAGACCAAGTTGGTCTTAAATCGAGGTGACTCTGGCATCCATTCAATGCGTCGCATTGAATGGATGCAATACACGGGTGCAATGAATGCGGAGCTACTCTAATCAGGGGATAATCAAAGGGTTGGGACACTGGGGGCATGGGCTTCTCCCTACATGGAATAGCAACCCTCCAGAGACGCTTCAGGTCACCACCATAAATGCTTCACGAGAAGGCGTCCCTCCAGGGACCGAGTGCACCGCTCTTAAAAATTTGCTCGATCAGTGACTGCCTTCCAGATGATTGCGCCTCCCTTGTCCTAAGTACTAATTCCTGCCCCTGGTTATGAACACATGGCTTCATGTGCACCAAACCGCATCGTCCCAACACTACGGACGAAATCCCCGGTTAAGATGCTAACCAGTGAACCAAGCTTTTCAAGTAAGCACAAGTTTGGGACTGGTGGAGCTCTGATGCCCCACAGGTCACCCGTATCCATTTTGTATTGTTCGAAGGTGTCCATCACAGAGGGATGCGATGGGCCTTGTGCATTCGGAATATTTTACCACCACGCATTGGACGTTCTCGACATGCCAGCTTACACGAACTGCTGTCGGGCCTCCAATAGCCCCTTCCCTCTAACCTCTGGCTCGCGTAAGCTACATGCAAAACAATTTTAAAAACCGTGGCCATGGAGAGCTCGGAGCATACCTTGCATTTGCATTTTGTCTGATAAGGAGGATACCAGAGATCATATTAATTCAAAATACGGACTCAACATAAATCCCTGGGAATGGTGCAGATGACAGAGCTTGTATTCTTTCGGATCACGGCACGAAATGGCCTGAGGAGGCCGAAGTGCCTAACCTAACAAAATGAACTTCAAATTCTTTCGTAATTTGTTTTTTTTCTTCTGAATTATAAACTTAGCTGAGTGTATTTATGCGAATATTGGTTAAAAAAGGTTCCAGTAAGTGTAGGTCTGGTTTCGTGAAAATCCGGCTTGAAAACCAGCTTCGATCTACGCACGTTAGAGACACAGGGAAATGCCGTTGACAATCCAATATAGTCTGGAGCTCATATTCACAGCATAGCAATGGGAGCCAAATAACCCTGTATTCGCCGCGCCCTTAAACCCAAATAATCAATTAATGTTTAATACAATGAAGAATGGATCTTAGATGCTCCTGGGTTTTAGACATCGCGTGAAAAGAAAATATACGACCTTCAATATACCAGGAGGTGCTGTGTTGACATCAAAAGTAACGATAAAAATTATACTTTATTGCTCAACGTTTCGGCCAAGAGCCATCGTCAGGAGTGATGCAAAAAGCTCCAGCTTAAGAAATTTAAAAAGGACGCGGGAAAAAACGTGCAAAAAGACACGTGGAATACGGAAAAGCCTCCTCAGTGGTGCAGACAATCACAGAAACTCCAAACCAGAAACAAACTATGTCAAGAAGGAATCCTCTGAGGAAGCCCGAGCCGATGGTCCATATACATATCGATGCATATACTCACGCACATATATAGACATATATCCAATATAACGCGTAATACATACTATACATAATTTATGTTTATGTAATTTTATGTGATATACCAAGACGTCGTTTGCGTGTTTTGTTGCGGCCGTAGATTACGTATATGTAGAGATTCGAGGACCTTCAGATCAGCGTTGTCCCTGGCTGTTGCTAGAATTTCTACTTTGACGTTTGTGTTAGTGTCGCTGTGTTCCATGTTATAATGTTTGTCGATCATGTGTTCGCCTAAAGGTGTGTATGCTCACCGAAGTCCAAACCTCATATCAATTTCATGAGGCGATGGGCTTTGGTCGAGACATTAGTGCTACATCTCTGGACATCTCTAGTGAATATTTCAACATCGTTTTTCATCAGTGACTATGATAAAAGTGCAACATTAAATTCGGAACAGTTGGAAGCCTCCTTGGTGGGCTTAGATCATGCATACAGTGATAAGTCTCACGGAGTTCATGTCAGATGTGTATGCTGAGTTCGTGAAGTTTGCCATACACTGAAGCAAGTGCAGATAAGTTTTGAGACGCGAGACAGAGTTGCGGAGAATGAGGGATGTACTTCCCGAGCCATGGCATGTCTTGATTCCTTGCTTGCTACGTTATTGGTGGCTATGTTCTTGGTTTTTCCTGGTCTCGGAGACCAGTAACTTTTCGTTGAGCTCTCGAAAGGGTGGCTCTCTACAGAAAGCCTCTACAGCACTCTGTGAACTGTGAGTGGTCTTCGCTGTCCCCGAGTGTATCTGCAGAGTGGCGATAGCTTTTCATAAGCTTCCCATGGGCTCCTGCCACTTTACTAGCGCTTTGCCGATTTGAGTTGGTGTTAGATGATGTTCTCCAAACATGACTATGCAGCTCACAGTTGCTGCGGGGTGCGGTTCGCGGTCGGCGACACGTGTGCCCGTCACGGGGGGGGGGTGCGGTTTACGGTCGGCGACACGTGTGCCGGTCACGGGGGTGACGGTTTACGGTCGGCGACACGTGTGCCGGTCACGGGTGGGGGGTGACGGTTTACGGTCGGCGACGTGTGCCGGTCACGGTGGGGGGTGACGGTTTCGGTGGCACACGCGTCTTTCTTTGGCAGTTGGTGTCTACGGACGACATGTGTGGATTCTGAGAATTAATTGTGTTTATCTTGGATTGGTACGTAGACTTCAGTGATTGTTGCCACACTGGTTGAAGCATGTGTATGCGTGCATGCAACATGTTATCACAATCAACAGTCTGATGGTCATATAGTGTGACGGGTGCCGCACCAGCCTGTACACGTGCAGGTGCGCGTGAAGCTCGCGGGCGGCGGTAAAAGTGCCGAGTCAGCTGCCAATGCAGTTAATTGCACGGTCATTGCGAACAATGCGAAGCTGGTAGCGTGGCAAGGTGCCCTTGACGTGCATGAGAGGTCGTTCACCTGCTGCATCTCTCCAATGATTCAGTGCCTATTCTTACAATTAGCAAGAATATACCCCAGTATATCAAATAGTCATCTGAAATAGCGCATTACCATGGAACCTCGTATATTCTGATAATGAAGAAAGCTACATCTGCTATGATTGATGGAAACGCCATTGGACCATCACCTGGTACTGGACACTCATGGCAGAGGATACAACCCACCATCCACTCTTTCCACGATCCTGGCGACACCACTGGCGCACTATATTACGTCATTTTCTGTTCCCGTCCCCAGCCTCGCCTCGACCTCCACCTGTCTGGCCTAGGTGTTTAAGGGGAATATCGACTGGTTCGGCCATGCAGTTCCCGTGTGGCCTGCAGCTCTTGTCTGGTCTGCAACTCCTGTCTGGTCGCAGTTTCTGTCTGGCTTGCAGCTCCTGTCTGGCCTGCAGCTCCTGTCTAACGTGCAGCTCCTGTCTGTCCTGCAGCTCCTGTCTGACCTGCAGTTCTTGTCTGACCTGTAGCTCCTGTCTGACCTGCAGCTCCTGTCTGACGTGCAGCTCCTGTCTGGCCTGCAGCTCCTGTCTGACGTGCAGCTCCTGTCTGACCTGCAGCTCATGTCTGACCTGCAGTTCTTGTCTGACCTGTAGTTCTTGTCTGACCTGCAACTCCTGTCTGGCCTGCAGCTCCTGTCTGGCCTGCAGCTCCTGTCTGACCTGTAATTCTTGTCTGACCTGCAGCTCCTGTCTGACCTGCAGCTCCTGTCTGGCCTGCAGCTCCTGTCTGACGTGCAGCTCCTGTCTGACCTGCAGCTCCTGTCTGACCTGCAGCTCCTGTCTGGCCATGCACCTACTGTCTGGCCTGCAGTTCTTGTCTGACCTGCAACTCCTGTCTGGCCTGCAGCTCCTGTCTGACCTGTAGTTCTTGTCTAACCTGCAGCTCCTGTCTGACCTGCAGCTCCTGTCTGACCTGCAGCTCCTGTCTGACCTGCAGTTCTTGTCTGACCTGTAGCTCCTGTCTGACCTGCAGCTCCTGTCTGACCTGCAGCTCCTGTCTGACCTGCAGTTCTTGTCTGACCTGTAGCTCCTGTCTGACCTGCAGCTCCTGTCTGACCTGTAGCTCCTGTCTGGCCTGCAGCCCTGCGGGGAGGCGCGCGGTGGAGCCGTCTGCAGTTGGATTCGCTGGGTGCAGTGCACGCAGCTAAACAGATTTCCATGGACTATCGGGCATGTTGTGGCGCGTCCCAGTTAACTGCAGGCTGTGTCTTGCACCCTTGCCTGTATGTATATGCATGATGCATTTACGTGTCTATGAAATGTATGAGTGGCATGTGCAAACGGCCTACACGAGGATGGCCGGTAATGTTGTGACTCATGGTAACCGATTCGCTCAGATCGTCTCAACTAACACTACAGGAGAGAACTAACACGACGACAGTTTAAAGGGGGACAAATGCAATCGGTGTTAGTCGCGGGGTTGTCCCAAGAGGAACATGCTTGACAGGTGTACATGAGCAGCGAAGGTTATGAATACGATGTGATTGGAAAGAGTTGCGGAAATATTGATCTTGGAATCGGCTGCTGGCATGCGAAAGCATCCGAAAAGCTTTAGCCGGTTTTTGCTAGAGTTAGATCCTGACACTGTTTGCTGTGGGGAGGCGGCGTCTGATGCCCCTATCGTACTTGAAAAGCTGCCGGCCGATTACAAAGAAAACACGGGAATGAGAAATTCGTAACGAGATGGAACCTCGTGCAAAATACACAAATTCTTTTTTAAAAGTGGAAAAAAGAAACCTTAAATCATTAAGTTGAATTTGCTTATTGTATTTCGTTTTGGTCTAAGTGACCGGTACACAATTAAAATCTTAGTCTACAAGGTAACGTGCAGTTTATGCAGAATCAGCTTTGCATTGGAGATTAAAGGCACACCTGATAGATTTAACGAACATCTGGGGATGCGTGTCTGCGTGAATGGTTTACACCCCTAGGGGGGCATATGGCCACAACCCACCATCACATGGAGCACTACGTGCCGAATATCATTTTTAGGGTGGATATCTTGGACACGGTAAAAGACAACGACAATCTTATGGTGCTTGAATCGATGTACATTCGTGACTACAAGCCACCGGTGCATACGTAAACCACGTCGCGGTATGTTCCATAACAGACATCGGCATGTCTGACTCTAAGCTGTGCGTAGGGTTAGCCATGTATTAAAGAAGTACAAATTGGTAGGTGTTCTACTTGAGGAGCTGTGCAAGAAATGATGCCATTCATTTCTTGCTTGCCGTTAATTTCTATACTCTTAAAACTGCGATTTGTGTTAGTGTATGCAAATATTGATCATGACCAAAGGCCCAAACGTTGACCATGCATTTTGGACAGTGTCTATGTCAAATTTTATTCTGTTAACCCGCCGTGTCTTGGGTGTATCCCCCACCTGAGGTTTTCCGCGGATAGTGAAAAAAAAATACTGTGCGCCGCAGCGCGCCGACATTTGGCATACCACTTTCCACATCAATTTGGCATGTTTTGTGAACATTTTGGGGTCAGGTCGTCGAAGGTCAATGCGTTATTGAAGGCTAAGTTAGGTCATCTGCAACAAGTTCAAACAGTCGTCACGCTTTAACGGATAAAGAAAATTGAATGAAACTTCCAGCGTTTGCTTATCTTTAGGGATGAAATGAAACGCACTAGAGGAATTTTTGATTTTTTTCCGTTTTTAATGACATTAGTTTTGCATATTTGCCCAACAGGGCTAAAATCGAAGATTTTGGCGAAAGCAAACATTTTTTTTACGAGAGCAAGTTGACCTCAAACAACATTTTTCCTCTACCCATTATAAAAATTAAAATTAAAGAAAATTTAAAATGGAAAATTTTAAAAATTTTAAAAGATTACAATATTAATTGTTGGGTGAGCAAAAAATTGCTGGGCCTTGGTCGGTTTCCCTTCCTTTGATGATTCAGGTAATTTTGTTTTTAAAATCTCCCCCAAAATGAACTCACCAGAACCAAAAACATGTCAGTCGTAATCACGTAGACCCCCCTAGTGACGTCACTTTTTTGGATAAATATTTGGGGGTGGTTTCGCTTAGTTTGGAGATTATACGGAGGGGGAATTTACCCCCCCACCCGAGACGGGGTGTGAGGATCTGACAGGAAAGACGAGGAAAAGGTGAGAGGAAAGATGAGGATTAAGCGAAAGTTGACAATTTTAGTTTGACAATCCCATGATAAAGCATCAGGAGATCAAAGCCTTTCTCGAATATCTTAAAAGTAACTGTACGTAAGCGCCCACGTCTGGCTGCGTCCCTGCCTCTGATCATTATTGAAATGCGTCTGTCTGCTTGTAAATGCGGTGAAACAGCCTACAATCAACATGAATGGGTTCAAACCAGTGCGGTCGCTACGAAATTCTTCCAGGTGGGCAAGGTTGAAAGGGGGCCTAGTGCTTCCCGAAATAGGCCTCCATTGTGTTAGGGCCTCGTATTGTTTTTTTAGGCTCTTAGTATGGTTCGGGAATGGGAAGCATGATTTCATATTGATGTCTTGTTCGTTCTTGGCGTGGTGCATCATTCAAGCAAAACCCAAGAGCAATATTCATTTTTGCTGAGAAATGAGCCATACCAGGGTATAAATAAGTAGCATGTGGATAAATACTTAAATGCAAAAACAAACATATGTCTTCATGCTTTCTCGACCAGAGGAATCTTCCCGCTGACGTCTAGATTTCCGGGAGCTGGCGGGGCTGGTGCTAAGCATATCTTAAAGATATCTCCCATTGATCAACCCAATTTTATATCCTCCAAGTCTAACTGAATATAGCTAGATTCATCACCAATGTTAGTCATTCCCACCAATTTGATGTGATAAGCAAAGTTGAACGATCATTTCTCAGTCCTAGGAGGACAATTCCGCAGGTTCGCGAGAAGTGAAGCGAAGGTGATAACGAGAATTGGATTGAATTGGTTTTCTGATCGTCATCTTAGGGATTTATTGATTTTCATAACATTTGGTGCTGGCTGCAAAGCACCTGGCACACAAACTAACATAATAAATAATCTGCGAATAAATTGACTGCAATAACAAACATTGAATAACAATATATAAATGACAATGCAACAATGCAACAATGGCAATGCATAAATAATGCAAAACCTTCAAATTCCACGCCATCACGCCCGTGGTTTTCGACATGCTGTGCCGTCTTGTAAATGTCGTCGTAGAGAAGCTATTAAGCTGGGAAGCTCTAATAATGCAGGCTGTAATCGCAGAAAACAATGGGCGCTATATGACCAACGCAGTCGATGCGCCCCTAAACCCAAATAACCAACCAATCACAGAAAACAAGTTTGTAGGAAGAAAATGCATTTAAAACATCTTTCCTTCAATTTTATATAGGGCATGGGTGTTGTTTTGTATGCTTGTGAGGGGGAACTTGCCCCTTTAATGTTGGCCTTGTACCCATGGTCGTATGTTTCTGAAAATTATTGGGGGATCAGTGGCTTACCTATATTTGAGTCAAAGAGGGAGGGGGAAGGGGCAAGCAGAATTGGAGGTGGCCCACCTATCCCCATTAAACAAGTCCTCGAATTTCGACCATTATTTTGTAAGAGGGGACCTTTTTTAAATTAAATAAGTAGTGACCAACTGAATTGTACTGTGGAGGGACCTAATCTATCAATATCTTTTCTGATTCTTCGGATTTCCACCCTAACTCCCCCACCCTGTTCGAAGGCTTTCTTTTGGTATCCCTTGATTATTCCCCTCACACTGCTGAAATTACACTATCCTACACTTAAAAATGTAACATTTCCCAACTTCAGGCATTCCAGTTCATAGCGCCCGGTCGCCACGACGCCAAAGTTCGTGCACGTGCACACCCATCTTGCCCATTCGGCGCATTCGTCACACTTCGTGCGATGCTTTAGTTTCTGCTAGGCCTTCTACGTTTTACTAATGCTGCCACATGATAGACATGTGCTATATTTCAGGTGATGGAATGCTTCTATGGGCGTTCGATGCGAAAACTCAATTAATTAAATTCGATCATTAGTTCTCTAATTCCCACATTTTCTGGCGGTTAAGAAATGCGGATACCCGCTGAGCTTTGCTGCACCTCATATCTTTCATTAAATATGCTCCCAGATTGGCTACCGGACCGAAACCCTGCCTCAGTGTTCTTTTTTGGATCCGTTGCGTTTCTTCGTCTACGGATGTGTCTCAGGGCTTCCATTCTTGTTAGGGGACAACACATTTTCGAAACCCTTGCTCGTTTTAGGGTTTTGTTACATTTTTGTGCACCGAGGATATATTTTAGGTGTCGGGGCGCTTTCGAATATCCCGATGTGTGTATTTAGTGCCCAGTCATTTTGTTCGTTTTGGGACCATGCTGCTTTTTGCGGCCCCAGCCTCTTTTTCAGGCCCTTGTGCGGTCTCAAGGCCCCTGTGTGCTTTGAAAGCTTCTGGTGTTTTTTTAGAGCTCTCGGTATGTTTATTTAGGGCTGCAACGCATGTTTAAGGCCCTGTCGCATTTGCGACTGTGCGCTTTGGAGGGCAAGTTGCATTTTTGCCCCCCCCCCCCTTTGTGCTCTTAGTGCCTCGCTGAGTTTTTTTGGTGCTTCTGACACACATTTTGGGGGCCCCAGTACGATTTTGTGGCTTCGGTGCAATTTTTATGGGTCCCATCACGACTTATCGCGTCCAGGCGCGTGTTTCCGGAGACCTAACGCCAGTTTTCTGGGCTGAGCGCGATTTTTGTAGATCTTTTCGGATTTTTAAAAAGTCCGAATCCCGGCCTGAACTTCGATCCCCTGGCGCCATGTTTTTGTATCGCACCTCGATTTTTCAAGCTCCGGTATGTTTTTCGGCGCCGTACGCGATTTGTGAAGGTATCTGCTAATAGTTCGGTGCTCCAGAGCCATTTTCCTAACACGAACATTAATTTTTTTTGGTATTCCTCCTTATTTCGGAGGGCCACGGCTTTATTTTTTTCCGGATACCGATGCGATTTTCGGGCTCATATTGTGGTTATGTGGTGCCCTAGACGCCAATTTTGTCTAGGCCCGACGTGAATTTTTTATGCACAGACCAAATTTGTTGGACTACCGATGGGAAGTGTGGATCCCTAGCGCGATACTTGGGGGGACCGGTTCGAGTTTGCAGGGCGCGTTGTACTTAGCTGAGGCCCCAACGCGATTTTGGCGGTTATTGTTGCAAATTGTCGGACCTCGGAGCGAATTTTCTGGGGCCCGCCATATTTATTTGGAGACCCCTGCGCGAATTCTGGTGGACCGACGCGAATTTTGGTGGCCGCCCCAGTGCGACTTTTGGGGGCCCCGGCACGATCCTTGAAAGCTTATCCCTCTCAGGAGTTAGGGGGAATTTGCCCCTTTGATATGCCACTCTGGCCACTGAAGGAGTTTTTCAGCCGGTGGTACCTTTCTGGGTAGAAATACCGCCCGGGTAATTTTTTCCGGACCTGTTCTGAAGTTGTCGATTCTGGGTTCGATTCGACCGAGTCTCGGTGTGAAATTTTTGGACATCAAGTTCTATTTTTTAAATGTCCTTGTGCCATATTTTTGGGTCTCGATACCATTCTTCGATCTCCCGGTAGGATTTTTTTTGACACGTTTTTGACACGCCTTGACACGTTTTTTCCGGAGCCCAACCGGTTTTGGGGGGACTTGGACCCGATTTTTAAGGCCGCAGAGTGACATTCCAGTTAGGAATTGATTTTTGGGGGCAGCTGTAACCTGTGCGGCCCCGGCGCGACCTTTTGGGCCCAAGTGTGATACTCAAGGGCTGCGACGCGACTTCTTTTTAGGTACAATATGATCTTTTTGGGCCCCGACGTCATTTGCTTGGATCCCTAGCGCAAGTTTTAGCGACCCCGACATTTTTTGGGATCCAATACGTTTTGGATGCTTTCGGCGTCATTGTTGGGGCCTCAGAGTGATCATCCATGCCCCGATTGTTTTTCGTTTCCCCGGCTTCATTTGTGTCCTCATGAGACTGTTGGGGAACGGTACGGCCTGTCGTGCCACAAGCGTGCTTTTGATGGTCTAGGTGTGACTTCTTGATACCCGAGGCTCAGCGTGATTTTCAGTGGCCCCGGCCGGATCTTTTGGGGCCCATATCGTGATTTTCAAGTACCCCGGCACGACATCTACCATTTATTAGGGACTTCTGCTTGCAAACTATAGGCCTCCTCTCGCGTCTTAGGTCTCGTCTCATTTCCTGGAGCATCTTTACCGGTTTTGGATGTCTCCTCGTGTGTCCTACCCTCCTCCATATTCAATGGTCCTCCTCTCCCGTCTTGGAAGGTCTCCTCCTACATCCTGGGTCCCTTTAAAATGCCATGGGGCTTCCTCTCATGATCCAGGGGAATTATCTGCCAAATTAGTGGCCTCCTGCCACGCCCCATGGGCCTCCTCCTTTGTCCTGGCAAAGCCTTACACGTCTTGAGGGGATCTTCAATTTTGGACTCCTCACCTCCTTCCATACCTGCTACCACTCCCACCTTAAGGGCCTCCTCTCATTTCCTGGGAACTCCTTCCGGTCTTCGGGGCTTCATTCGGTCTTGGAGACCTTCTACTCCGTCTTGAAGGACTCCTCTCGAGTCCGGCAGGGGCCTCTTTTCCTCCTCTAGAAACTTTCTTTTTCAAATTATGGGCCTCCTCTCCCGTCTTGGGGGCCTCCTGCTGTGTTTTGATTCGATATTTGCACATTTCAAGGGTGGCCTCTTATCTCCTGGTGAACTCCTCTTCTCTCCCAGTGCCACCTCTTTCAAATTACAAGCAACCTTTCCTATCTCAGCTGCCTTGTCATTTCCTGGGGACCTTCTTACCCGTCTTGGAGCCTTCTTTCTCGCCTGGGAGTCATCTCTGTTATCTAATGGCCTTTCTCTCCAATTTTAGGGGCCTCCTAATTCATCATGGGGTATCATTTCCAATCCTGTGTCGTCCTCTTCCGAATTAGGTGCCTCCTACCACGTTTCTGGATCATCCTTTTCTATATTGGTGGAACCTTACCCGTTTTGGGATCTGCTTTTGCGTCTCCGAAACCTAATATCATATCCACTGGCTTTCTCTTCCGTCTTAGGGCCTCCTTTCATTTTTTTAGGCCTCCCTTCCCGTATTGGGGCCTCCTTTGCAATCCTGGTGGCCTCCTTTGCAATCCTGGGGGCATCCTTTGCAATCCTGGGGGCCTCCTTTGCAATCCTGGGGGCCTCCGTGCCAATTGCTGGCACTCCCTTGATTTCTGGGGCCTCCTCTCACGTCTTGGAGGCCTCATCACCTGTGTTTGGAGCCTCATTATCCTCTTAGCAGGGTGCTTTTGTGTCATAGTCCCAAATCTTCTCTCCTATAGTCCTCCTTTTCCAAAACATGGGCCTCATCTGGCTGGTCTCAGTGGCCTTCTCTCATTCCTGCGGAGACCTTCTTACCCATCTTGGGGCTCCTTCTTGCGTCCGGAGAAATCTCTCCTATCATTCCTTATTTTCTATTGTAGGGGCCTCCTCTTCCATCTTTGGAGGACCCGTTTTCCAAATTAAGAATATCCTATCTCCGATCGGAAGCCTTCTTGTCGAACCTGGGTAGCTTCTTGCCCGTCTCGGTGGCATTCTTTTCATCCTGGGGCCTCCTTCCAATCTCTGTGCTACGCCTGTTATAGGGACCTGATTAGATTTCCCGGGTGCCTTGTTGCCAGTCTTTGGGCCTCCTTGACAGCTTGATCTTCTGTCTCGTCGTCCTTCCTTGTTCACATTTTTTCCTGTGCATTTCCGGATAGGGGCCTCTTCAAACTTCAAGGGGGCCCAGTCTCACGGCAGGGGAGGGGGGCCGACTGCCCCCCGCTGCATCCCCCCCCCTGGTGGCGACGCCCCTGGTCGAAATACAAATTTAGTAGTGTAAAATTTGAAAATGCTTGGTCGATCTGTGGTGGAACTCATCAGTGGCGGATTCATGGGTCGCTGCGCAGTCTGCGTAGCGGAACTGATTGGCCAGCCCGACTACAAGCGCCGCTATTCTCATGTGTGCGGTTTGTGCAAGCAACTCAGACCCTGAGGCGCGGCCAAGGAGTGGGGGCTCTCGACCACAAAAACGCACTTGATTAAGCAAGGACTTGTGGGATTTTCATCGCAAGAAATTAGACATTTTTGGCTACTTAGAAACAGAAAACCGAATGTGCTGCATTTTGATATCATCTTGAATAGCAAAAAAGGCTGATTTTTTCACACCTGTTCCCTGTTTATCCCTGTATCCATCGAAGAACTTGCATTATTTATGTTCAATGGTGCTGCTTTTGCATAGCTATCAGACTGCCATACAAGGTATGCACATATCTACCGTTCCAAACCCAATTGCCGTAGGTCGACATTGCAGGGTTTCGAGGGACACAAATTTGCAGTGGGGAGAGGGTCAACATGCAAGATGATGATATACGCATCCCATGATACGCATACCTGACCAGATTTGATTCTACACATCCAACTATTGTTAGGAGTTCATAGGAGGAGGAAGAGTTCATGTGGGTACAACTTTTTATCGGGTTAGAAACAACTTCACGAACAAAGGAACAAATAAATTTGAGCATCAATCATCATCCGCTCAACCCCCAACCCACCCTCATCCACCCTTGCCGCATCTCCCTAAATATTGCGTGGCATTTATAAGTACTGTCATTTGTAAGCACGGGAGTGTTTCAGCACAATTTATTTCACCTTCAAAATATTATGTAAGTGTCATTTAACACGCGCCCTGGAGGGCCTCTGAAAATTACGCGCACTGGAGGGGGGGGGCGGATTCCGCCCCCCTCCTAAGATCTCGGCTCCTATTAAAGCTGAAGGAACGAAATTCGCAGGGTGGATGGACACGATTGGGAACTCTATTGTGAGCAAATTTCATGACCTTAGGTCAATATCTTCAAGGTCTAATGAGGTCACATTTGTCAAAATTGTCTTGTTTTGC
>JAOTOM010004185.1:90000-132500 GCA_034440615.1 Ashinkailepas kermadecensis
ATTTGGGTCATTCAGCACATTTAAATGACCAACATCATTGGCTGCCGACAGGCAGTGTTCCAGAAAGTCTGCAAAGTTCTGTAGTGCCTTGCCATCACCTGGTATTATTGCATGCCATTCATGAATCTTCTTCCTATATGCACTGCCCACAATGAAATCACTACCATATCGGTCAAGAAGTTTCTCTTTAGCCTTCTGATATGCATCTTCTGTTCTGAGATGTAAGAATCCAGCAATTGCTGCTCTTGCCTCACCACCAGTGTACTGTCTCAGGAAGTGAAGCTTCTCTACCGAACTAACTAGCTTTCGTTCAATGTGTGTCTCAAAAGATTTGAGCCAAATGGAAAAGTTGTCTACATCACCTTTGAATATTTCTGGCTCAAAGGTTGGAAGGTTGTTGTGCTTCAACTGCTCTGTCAGTATGCCTGCCAGATCCTTCAGTACCTCATTACTTGCTTGCCTTGCCTGGTCAATACCAGCCTGTGACTTCCTTGTACCATCATCGCCCTCTTGTAGACACTCCCTGTGTTGCACTGATATTCCTGAACCCTTCGTGGATTCATAATCTTCAAGAACTCTTGTTTTAGCCTCACTTACAGCCATGGCTGTCCTCAGTTCATGATGTTGCTCCTCAAACTTCAGTTAAATTTTCTGCAATTCAAGGGCATGCTTCTTCTTCAGTGAATATTTCTTCTTAAGCTGTAGAGCAGCACTTTGTTCTCGACTTTCACCTTGCTTGCCTTGCATATCTTCCTCATTTTCCTCATCTTGCAATATCTGACTTTCTTCAAACTTCAACTCAGCTTTCCTTTTCTCCAACTGGTAGCGTTCTTTTAACATAGCTGCTTTTGTGGAAGCCTCAACTTGCACCTGCATTTCCTTCAGCTTCAGCATGCTCACCTTCGTACTTACTGAGCTTGATCTGCTCTTAAGACTAGAGCTTAATCCAGTATTTGAAACACTATCAGCTGGTGTTACTTCAGATTCCTCATCTGCATGCTTTGCATAATCTGCTTGGCTTCCTTTGACTATGGGTTGCTTCATTCGTCTCTCAGCTTTTCCTGACATCCCAGCCTGATACTGACGACCCTTCTCTGTTGGCCTGATAATCCTGCCTCTAGATGAATAGCGAGCTTCAGCACCATCTTTCTCCATCTCGACTTATAGGGGGTTTCCAATGATTAATTCACACACCAATACAGGAAGGTTTAGTCAGTCACATTTTAGTTTCACTAACTAAAAGAGGAACAGGGTATGTTCATATAAGAGAAAAGAAAAATACTAACTAAAGAAAAACATGAGGAGTTTGGTGCACAAGTATCCAGTCAATGTGCCACGCCCCTCAGCTACGAAATATAATATGTACAACAAACTACATTCACTTTCAAATAAAATAATGATCTGACTACATATACACGGCTGCCTATCTACTCTTTTCAGCTAATATTGGCAAATTTCTAATTATCTACTTCACGAACAAAGAAATGAGGGAGAATATTTACTATAACTGCAAACATGGGTTGGGACTGGGATAGAGACCGCGTCACTTGACTCATTTATTGGCTCATCCAACCTGTCGCCTCTGGTCACATAAATACTGTGAATAAATGAACGGAACAAACATTAGGACAATGAAGAAAACAACGACATCAATGTTCAGCAAAGAGGCATAAATATCTTATCGCGTACAATGACCACCTGTAATCAGGGCATATATAATAACAGTGCTCACTTACTTCTGTCCCAGATTGGTGGGATCTTGTTTGTCTCTCGCCAGAAGGGCGGTATCTCTCGCAGTTGTTGGCTGCGGTATCTCTCGCAGTTATGTATCTGCGGTATCTATCTCGCATATCGATGCGGAATCCCCGTCCGTCTTTGAGTACAACGTCGCAACGAATGAACATGGCTGTGTCCAGCGGAATGGCAGCTCCACGAGTGCGGCGCCGTAAACGTCTCAACTCAATAAGGTTTGGAACCATGAAGCTGCCAACTTGTAAAATTATCAGCGGCAACATATATATATATATATATATATATATATATATATATATATATATATATATATATATATATATATATGGGTCGCATAAAAGTCACACAGTACTACGATATCAAATTCCAAAACAAAATTAGAAAAGGATTGTATGAGAGGTACAAGAACGTCACTCGTGTACCATTATCCCCGTGTTGTCTTGAGCCCTCACTGCAAATTTCAATTCGCCGCCATTGTGACGGCCAACGCACATACTCCGATGAAGAAGCTGTGCTGGTGAGCAACCTTGCTGGGAAATGTGCTACAACTCGAAAACATCACGCATATAAAATAATATAGGAAAAAGTAGACGTGCCAGAATCTCATAGGTTAGAAGATGGTACATCGAACTTGTAGAGAATGGAATTAATTTTGCAGGAATGTATGGAGATTCTAGGGTACAACTTTACAAAACCTTAATGTTCTGCGAAGCGTTACGGTCGGAGCGGGTCTGGTGGCCGGTAGGACAGTACCTGAGCTGGAGTGTGACATACAGCACCCTTCAGGAGCTGGTGCGCCTCACCTCTGACAAGCAACTGAGTGCCGGGCCTACACGGTCGGGTGATCACTTCCGCTGCCGCGCGCGGCCCAGCGCTTTCTGACGGTGCAACGTACCCATCCGTTGCAGGGCATGGGGCGGGAGACGCGTGGGGAGGGGAGGGGAGTTACTTGACAGCTGTCTGGGAACACCGCAATATTCTATCCTGTTTGGGGCAGACGAAAGTGGTCTTACAAAGACTTACAAAACTTCCAGAGGATAATTTAGAAACGTCCTCGTAACTAAATGCACGTGCATTTGTTTGTCCATGTGTTCAATGATATTAGAGAAAACCGTCGGGTGAGAGCAAGTGCATCTGCCCGGCTCGCCGTTTTCACAACATAACGTACTTTCTACTCGTTCTTACATGTGCAATGTTGACTGCTTTTTGGCTTATTGGTGGAAATTAACCCTCGCCGCGCCGGGCGGCAAATCTATAAGGAAAGGTAAAATGAGGTCAAATAAAGTTAGATCGCACGAGGGTCATTTCTTCCTATTCCAGTGCCATTTCACACGACTAAGGCGGCGCTGAAACCAATTTCAGATACATCCTGCTGAAGAGCAAAAACATCTGTATGAGAAAGCATTGCGTATAATATACATGTTATGCGACTTGACCTCATGTCATTGACCTTTGAGACGAATACTCATTCCAAGTATGCAAGTGCCATGTCTGCCTGGGCGCGGTACGATCGTACTGTCATCGTGTCTGTACTTTATGCTCACCATCAACTACCAGGTACGCCATTATCACACGTAGTATCCGCCATCACACAGCCCGCTCGGCACGGCTGCTTCCAGCAACGGCTCGTTACGTGGCTGGAATCCAGAACTGAGCCTCGGTGTCCGTCTGACTTCGATAGCCTCATCAATACATTGAAGACTACTTCAGCAAGAGACGCCTTCGCGACAGATGAACGAACCTAACCGGTAAAAAACTTGCAAACTTGCGGCAATTCTCAGCGTGCGTTATCACACGGTGGCATGTCGTGTGACACAAGGTGACAACACGGTGGCATATCGTGTGACACAAGGTGACAACACGGTGGCGGTGGAAGTGGAATTGCAACTGTTCTCTAAAGTCAAGTGGCCAATGTGTGGCTAAGTCGTCAGTCGTCACCGTACGGACTCGTGCTCCCGGCGACATATCGCGCAAGGTGCACAGACCCAGTCGACCATCGACACTGCTCCTTCGACCGGCAAGAACTACCCTCACGGCGTCGTCAGCACTGCGCTGGTTGCAGGCGCCGCTCCAGCTGAGCCAGCCGGCCGACCGACCGCGACCACATTCAGGACGCCGACCATAACTGGCTGGTGCTCGGGATTGCCCGAGGCGTCCGCCGATCGCCGCGACACCGCACGTCCGGGCCCCGTTGAGCATATGCGTTGTGCACGGAGAGGCGCAAATGTGCTGAGGCGCGCTAGCCGATGGGTGGACCCTCCTTCACCAGCCGGTGTATTGGCCGGCTCGACACTGCCGCCCCCGTGCGCCATGCAGGTGCTGGCGGGCTGGGGCTGATAGCCTCTTGAGCTCAGACGTACCGTGTGAGTGTCAGACCGTGAGTGTGAGTGTCCGGCCGCCCTGCGTGCGCCCGTGTCCGCTCTGCACGCGGCACAGATGCTGAGTGCCGGCCGACACGGGCTGACACGGGCTGACACGCGGCACAGATGCTGAGTGCCGGCGGACACGGGCTGACACGCGGCACAGATGCTGAGTTCCGGCTGACACGGGCTGACACGCGACACAGGTGCTGAGTGCCGGCGGACACGGGCTGACACGCGGCACAGATGCTGAGTTCCGGCTGACACGGGCTGACACGCGACACAGGTGCTGAGTGCCGGCGGACACGGGCTGACACGCGGCACAGATGCTGAGTTCCGGCGGACACGGGCTGACACGCGGCACAGATGCTGAGTTCCGGCTGACACGGGCTGACACGCGACACAGGTGCTGAGTGCCGGCGGACACGAGGAGACATCCAACATCGGTAGAGAGGCTCCGGGAAATGAGACGAAACCCTTTAGACGCGGGAGGAGGCCTATTATTTTCAAGAAGAAGCCCCTGAGAATTAGTACAAGTCGTGCCGGGGTACTTGAACATCACTACATGGGCCCCAAAAGATCCGGCCGGGGCGCCTGAAAATCACGCTGAGCCTGGGGTACCAAAAAGTCACGCCCGGACCATGAAAATAAAGGTAGGGGCACGACAGGTCGTATCGTGCCCCAACAGTCTCATTGGGACCAAAACTAATGAAGCCGGGGCAACGAAAAACAATCCGGACATGGGCAATCACGCTAGGGCCCTAACAATGATGCCAAAAGCCCCCAAAACATGTTGGACCCCCCAAAAGAGTGTCGAGGCCGCTAAAACTCGCGCTAGGGATCCAAGCAAATGACGTCGTGCCCAAAAGCTCACCTTGGATTCAAAAACGTCGCGTTCCAGCCCTTGAAGATCACACTGGGGGCCCAAATGGTCGTGCAGGGGCGCAAAAGTTGCAGTGACCCCACAAAAGTCAATTATTAATCGGAATGTCACTCCGCGGCCTCAAAAATCGGGTCAAAGTCCCTAAAAAGCCATTCAGCGTAGGAAAAAACGTGTCAGGACACCGACAAAAATCGTACCGGGAGATCGAAGAATCGTACCGCGACCGTTTTTCGCACAAGAACCTTTAAAGAAATAGAACTTGATGTCCAAAACGTTCACACCGAGACTCGAACGAATCGATCCCAGCACCGGGAAATCAAGAGCAGGTCCGGAAAAAAATACCCGGAGGAATTTTCTACCCCAAAAAGTGCCATCGGTTGAACAAAAAACTCCTTCAGTGGGCGCAGTGGCATATCAAAGGGGCAAATTCCCCCTCCCTCCTGAGAGGGATAAGCTCCCAAGGATCATGTTGGGGCCCCCAAAAGCCGCGATGGGGCCACCAAAATTCGCGTTGGTCCACCAGAATTCGCGCAGGGTCTCCAAATAAATACGGCCGGCCCCAGAGAACTCGCTCCGGGGCCAGACAATTTGCAACAGGAACCGCCAAAATCGAGTTGGGGCCTCTGCTAAGTACAACGCTCCCCGCAAGCTCGAACTAGTCCCCCCACATATCGCGCTCGGGACCAACAATTATCATCGGTAGTCCCAAAAATTTGGTCTGGGCATCAAAAATTCAAGTCGAGGCTCCCCAAAATTGGCGTTTAGGGCCCCACATAGGCGAAGTGTGACTCCAACAATAGCAATCGGTATCCGAAAAAATCAAGCGTGAGCCCTCCAAAATAAAGAGGGATTAAAAAAATATATGTCCGGGTCAGGAAATTCGCTCTGGAGCACCGAACATATCACCAGATGCCTTCAGAAATCCAGTACGGCTCCGAAGGACATACCGGAGCTCGAAAAATCGAGGTGGGACACAAAAACATGGGGCCAGGGGCTCGAAAAATCAGGCCAGGATTCGGACTTTTATAAAACTCGGAATTGATCCACAAAAATCGAGTTGGGACCGGAACACTAGCGTTGGGCACCCCGGAACCACGCGCCTGGGCGCGATAAGTCGCGTTGGGACCCAGAAACATTGCACCCAAGCCCCAAAACCGCACTGGGGCCCCACACATGCGCGCCAGAAGCCCCAAATGAACACCGCGGGACCCAAAAAGCACAACGGGGGCCGATAATGCAATTGGCCCTCCAAAGCGCACAAAGTCTCCCGAAAAGCAACAGGGCCTTAAAATATGCGTTGCAGCCCTACATAAACATACCGGGAGCTCTACAAAAAAGATACACCGCAAGCTCTCAGGGAACCCAGAGGCCATGAAACTGCACAAGTGCCCGCAAAAAGAGGCTGGGGCCGCAAAAAGCAAAACGATCCCAATACGAACAAAAAGACCGGGCACTAAATAATCACATCGGGATCTTTGAAAACGTCCTGACACGTAACAAAATTAATTGGTGCACAAAAAAGCAACAACGCCCCAAAACGAGCAAGGGTTTTGAAAATGTGCTGGCCCCTAACAAAAATGGACTGGAGTCCTGAGACACATCCGTAGACGAAGAAACACGCAACGGGTCCAAAAAAGAACACTGAGGAACGGTCTCGCTTCGGTAGCCAATCTGTGAGCTGATTTAATCCAATATATGAGGTGCATCATAGCTCAGCGGGTATCCTCATTTCTGAACCAACAAAAATACGGGAAGTAGGGAACTAAATGTCGAATTTAATTAATCGAATTTCCGCAGCGAACGCCCATACGAAGCATTCCATCACGTCAAACATGGCGCAAGTCTATCATGTGGCACCAATTAGCAAAAAGTTGGGCGCCTAGCAGAAACCGTAACATCGCGCGAAGTGTGGCAAGTGCACCGATTGCGCAAGATGGGTGTGCACGTGCACGAACGTTGGCTTCGTGGCGACCGGGTTGCGTGCATCGTGGCGACCGGGCGCTATGTACTGGAATGCCTGAAAGTTGGAAATTTTACATTTTAACGTGATTTGTGTAGGTATATTTTAACATGATTTGTGATATTTCAACAGTGTGAGGTGACTTATCAAGGGATACCAAAAGAAAACCTTAGAACAGGGTGGGGGAGTTAGGGTTGAAATCCGACAAATCAAAAAGGGTAGCGGTAGACTACTCCACATGACAATTCAGCTGGTCACTAATTATTTTATTTAAAAAAGGTTTCCTTTGACAAAATAGTAGTCGAAATCCGAGGATTTTTTCATGGGTGGGCTCCCTCCAAATCCAATTGCCCCGTAACCATTAACACGAATATAGGTACGCCACTCGTCCCCCAGTAATTTTCAGAAACATACGCCCATGGTGCAAAGCCAACATTTAGGGGGCAAAATCCCCCTCATAAGCATACAAAACAACACCTATGCCCCATATACAACGGGAAGAATTATGCTTTTTAATCGATTTTCTTCCTACAAACTTGATTTCTGTGATTACAGCCTGCATGATTAGAGCTTCCCAGCTTCAATACTGTCTTAACAGCGTCATTTACAAAAGGGTATAGCAGAGCGAGAACCATGAGCGTGACGGTGTGGGATTTCATGGTTTTGCATTATTTATGCATTGCCATTGTTGCATTGTTGCATTGTCATTTATGCATTGTTGTTCAGCAATGCTTGTTCTTGCCGTGAATTTATTCGTTGATTATTTATTATTTTACCTTGTGTGACAGGTGCCTTGCAGCCAGCACAAAATACTATCAAATCAATAAATCACTTAGATGGCGATCAGAAAACCAATTATATCCACTTATCGTTCTCATCTTCGCGAATTTGCCGTCCTATGACTGAACAAAATGATCATTTAAGCTTGTTTAGGACATCAAGCCGGTGGGAATGACTAAGAGTAGTGAAAAATCTAGCTATATTCAGTTATACTTGGAGGACGTAAAAGTGGGTTGATCAATGGGAGATATCTGTATGATATGCTTAGCACCAGCCCCGCCAGCTCGCTGCAATCTAGATGTCAGCGGGAAAATTCCTCTGGTCGAGAATTCATGAAGACATAGGTTTGTTTTTGCACTTAAGTATTTATCCACATATTACTTATTTACAACCTGGTATGGCTCAGTTCTCAGCTAAAATCGATTATTGCTATTCGGTTTTGCGTAAATGATGCATCATGTCAAGAACAAATAAGACTTCAATATGAAATCATGTTTCCAATTCCCGAACCATACTAAGAGCCTAAAAAACAATAGGAGGCCGTAACACAATGGAGGCCCCCTTTCGGGGAGCAGGAGGGCCCCTTTCAACCTTGCCGCACTGGAAGCATTCCGTAGCGACGCCACTGCCTGCAGGAATAAGTCGGTCAGGCGGCTGCGCCGGACTGCCGGCACAGCGACCGCCAATACTTTACTTCAGGTGCAACTCGGCCGACGTGTTCCAGGCGGCCTCTGACGGCCGACTCTTGTGGCCTTTGACGGCCGACTCTTGTGGCCTTTGACGGTCGACTATGGTGGCCTCTGACGGGCGACTCTGGTGGCCTCTGACGGGCGACTGGTGGCTTCTGACGGTCGACTCTGGTGGCCTTTGACTGGCCACTATGGTGGCCTCTGACGGCGACTCTGGTGGCCTCTGACGGTCGATTCTGGAGGCATCTGAAAGGCGACTCTGGTGGCCTCTGACTGGCGACTCTGGTGGCCTCTGACGTGCGACTCTGGTGGCCTCTGACGGGATACTCTGGTGGCCTCTGACGGGCGACTGGTGGCTTCTGACGGCCGACTCTGGTGGGCTCTAACTGGCTACTCTGGTGGCCTCTGAAGGGCGACTCTAGTGGCCTCTGATGGGCGACTCTGGTGGTCTCTGACGAGCGACTCTGGCGGCCACTGACGGGCGACCCTGACTGGCGACTCTGGCGGTCTCTGCCGGGGGTCCTGACGGGCTTTGACGGGCGACTTTGGCGGGCGACTCTGGCGGATTCCTGGGCGAAAGCATGGCGCAGTATGAGACACCCCCTGCCTCACCAGTGACACGTTAAATGACTATCACGTGTGGGCAGGCTCAACCGCCATTGTGCCAACCTTACTGCCGCACGGGCATGGACGCTTTTAAAGTCCGAGCAGTAGACACTCATACGGTGTACGTGACGCTCCTCACGATGAAGCACTCGGCTACCACATACACAGGTGGCACAAAGTCGTCATGCTTTAGGAATGCTTAGACGGTGTTGGATACATGTTCTCATACTCGGTAGTTCCCGCCCCACCCATCAGACTCAAATGAAAGGCAACCCGAAGCTGAACACTAAGTTTTCCACCACGTTCGAAAGAAGGGTGCTGTGACTCCCCAACCCTACCGACATGTAGCTGTGAGTGAGAACCTAAAGAAGGGTGTTGTGACTCCCCAACCCTACCGACATGTAGCTGTGAGTGAGAACCTAAAGAAGGGTGTTGTGACTCCCCAACCCTACCGACATGTAGCTGTGAGTGAGAACCTAAAGAAGGGTGTTGTGACTCCCCAACCCTACCGACATGTAGCTGTGAGTGAGAACCTAAAGAAGGGTGTTGTGACTCCCCATCCCTACCGACATGTAGCTGTGAGTGAGAACCTAAAGAAGGGTGTTGTGCCTCCCCAACCCTACCGACATGTAGCTGTGAGTGAGAACCTAAAGAAGGGTGTTGTGCCTCCCCAACCCTACCGACATGTAGCTGTGAGTGAGAACCTAAAGAAGGGTGTTGTGACTCCCCAACCCTACCGACATGTAGCTGTGAGTGAGAACATTGCTTTTTTCGGAGTAGGGGGACTTAACCCCTTCCGCACTGACATTCAGGATCTACCTTCGACAACTTGTTCCTTGGAGCCAGGCTCACCAATACCGTTGGCGCTCAGCTTCCCAACAGCATTATTTTAAAGCAAAGTACTCCATTTGAACGCATTTTCGGAAACCTGAAGGGGTCGGGCAATTTTCCGCAGTTCGTTTTCGTGTCGATTGTTTTCCACGCAACGCCATCGGTGGTATGCTTGGAATACAAAATTATAGAATTTCATGGCACTTTATGGCATGGTGCATCACCGTGCCCGTCCAACACCGGGGCGGTGCCCATGCCCCACCCTGGCCCATTGGCTGCAATTTCACGCACAGGACGCTTCGAAGTGATCCGTAATTGGTGCACAAATCACCGGTGCCATGTCCGATGGCGCGAACTGGCGTCAATTCGACAAAATATGGGTACGCGCACTTCCACACAGATGGCGATAGCGTAGCCGCGGAGATCAACACGGAGGTGGCAATGATCCGCGGCTACGGCGCAGGCTGTTCATTTATGATCGGGGTGTTCTCCCACACCTGCGCCAGGGCCTACTTCAAGGAATTTTCACGTGGTGGGATTTCTTGCTGAACATAATCAGCCCGACATGGCGTTATACACAACAGCAGACGCGGACGAAAGGCGGCGATGAGCACGCAACGCGTTCTGAACGAAAACAAGAGCCCGCCCCGCAAGAACGTTATTTCGTTCATTGCATTTGTTCACCATGAACCTACGTGGCCAGTATCTAAGAAGAACGTAAAATGCTGAGTGAAACACAACTTAATTTTTACCTTGCCTACTCGTATTTCGAATAAAGTATACCCCATAGCTACTGAGATGGGCTTTCCCATAGCTACTTTTAAGGCTTTCCTCGAAAGTCTCATGACCTGAATCCCGCCGGCTCGAATCTCTCGTACGCTGAAAAAGCTGAAAGGACGTAGATGAAATCAACTTGAACCGTCTCCGACGGTTCAAGTTGAACCCGCTCGGGCTGTGTCCTCCCTCGCAACTAACACGGTTATTGATCCCTTGTTTATGTTCGCACCGTTTGCGGCGTTGCGGACGATGCCATGATCCCTATCTGCCAGGGCCTCCTCTAATTTATTAACTAGGTGGGATTCGTCCCACTTAGTGCCGTGAAATCCCACCTAGGGGAGCCAAAAATCGCACCCGGTGAAAAGTAGTTTCAATGTAGAAGTACACAAAAAGAAACCTTTATTATAGTTATGGTAGCGGAAGTAATATTTCTTTGGAACGGTGCATTTTTCCATGAAGGAAAAGTGAAAGAAAAAGGCACATGGAACACATCAAATCAATCTCACTGGCAAAAAGAGGTCATCCCCACTAAACTTAGAACTGGTTGCACAACACCAACACAGCCTCAATTAGAGAGTGACCAACACACAACACCTCACTGCGACACCTGCAACACCACGTTAAGCATAGGCCACATCCTGCTAAACTGCAGTAGCTTTAGCTCTCAAAGACAACCACTTAGGGAATTCTGCCAAAGAGAGGGTATCATCGGGGAGCATTCATAACATCCAGCGTTCATAACGTCCAGAGATCATAACGTACAAAGCTCACAACGTCCAAGGATCATAACGTCCAAAATGCGACGGAACGTTCTTATCACAACCAACCTGAATTGAAATCACAACTGGAACGAAGAGAGAAATAATGTTTTGCACCAGAATATCACAATACGTCCATGTGAAATCCAATCTAGCTCTTCTTGGGTGTGCTCTTCAAATCAAACCAGATGAAATTGGCCAAGACCGCCATATGGAATCGGCAATTCCACGACAAATCGACAATTGAAAGGGCCAAAATAACACTCAATACTATATATTTTGATGAAAATATTTGTGTAGGGTTATCCGATGCGCCGAATCCAGCTCTGCCATTTTTAGAAAGATCAGTTCAACGGTCAAGGAGTTATAGCCTCAGGCATTTCTGAGATGTCACCCAACAAGGGTGTATTTTTAAGACTATAATTAAATGAAGAACAATCTGAATTGTACAAAAGTATATATCGGTGAACTCACAATGACTCACTGTATCTTTTGGCTATTTCAAAATTATCGTTTACTGGATATTTGAAATCGTGACATCGTGACCTTAGGACAGGTGACCTACTTTACAAAAAGGGGGACGAGTAATCTAGGGGTAAGTTGCCCGTCTCACAACCGAAAGGTTGTGGGTCGGAGTCTCATCTGTCGCTGTTCTTCGCCCACGACCAATCGGAGTGAGAGATTGGCGACGTTACATGATTCAGCGGTCGACGTGTCGTAAAAGCAACAACCACCACCTTCCGGGACAGTCACAATGCGATTTAAAGAAGTGCATAAATGAAGTTCGATAGAATCTCTCGAAGCAAAAAAGTAAAAAATGTGGTTTTGCTCTTAACACTACATATCCATTCAAAATTAGGCATGCATGATTGTTTTCGTGCTAGTTTATCGTGACCTATCTGAATATGTATTTAGAACGGTATATTGCTGAAATACAATGCTTTTGGAGTTCAAGACATGTGATGGGATGATAATGTTAGTAATCTGATCTTGAACGTTGTGTTGCACAAGTGTTCTAACTCGTGAGGTCAAGGGTCAAACAAAATGGCAGAAATGTCTCCAAATCGTGGTTGTAGATGATTTCTGAGTTATACCTTACCATGAATTACAAGGAGAGAGAAGCATCCACAATATAGCAATCACATTCCGATAATCGAGAAACGATTTGCACAACCATTTATTACATCGCGAAAATAAAAATCTACGAACGTAATGAAATATCAGGGAGGGCACAAAGAAAGGGTGGCATCGTGTTTGGATGCCCAGTGCTCACTGCTCACTCTCGCTGAACATGCTGCCTGTGAAGCGAGGAAATTTCTGATGGTGTCGGACGCAGTCATGGTGAAAGTATAGCTCTTTTATGAGTCTGATCAGATCAGCCGAATGTGTCTCGGCAAGACCGACTGTGTCACGGTGCGACAGGTTGTGGAACCAAAAGTATAATTTAGAAAAAGTTTGCTTTGGAAAACTTGTGTGAGATATATGATATATACAAGCAAAACTCTGAAAACCCTCACACCGGCTTCTCAACCTTTGATGCCTTCATCCGAAGCATTGCGTCTTGGCAGGCAGCAGTGGGACGCGCTCGGTGTGCATGTGCACTTATCATCAAAACCCAAAACTGCTCATATCCGCTCTCGGCCTTCTCGGCCTATAAATGTAGTACCAATGTCCAAAAGGGAAGTATGAAGTGTGTAGGAAACTGCAGGTCAGTCAGTTTGACATTAATAGTTTTCAAGGTACTGGAAGAACTGGTTAAAGAGAAGGTTCAGACTCACCTAGATAGGTACAACCTTTTAAGGGATACTCACCATGGATTTCAAACATTTGAAGATTGAATACCTGTGACACCAGGATCTGTTTGCACTTTCAAGTGAACCTTGAGCACCTTGTTACAGAGTGTTCCATGCATAAACACCATGCAATCTAAGAAATGGGAGCATCATTTTCCGAAGAGTTGGCTGTATGTTGGCAAAAATACAAAATCCAGAAACAGCCCATTTTCAATCCCACACTTGCCCAGGAAGAGTTAGACATGCTGCTATTTGCTTCATTTTGTTAGATGAATTATGGAGAGATCAAGTATGTAGGTATCTACCTACCCTATGACAAAGAAATCCTACCTTGTGATCAACATTTATTTAGTGAGCATGATACTTTTTGCGAAAAAGAAATGGAGACAGACATAGTTGGGCGGCCCAAAGCAATGAACCATTGGGATAAGACATTGAAGTTGTTGTCAGATTGTGTTGGAAAACAGGTCGTTTTGGATTTTAATTATCCAAAACATTATCCTGCCCAAAAAAAATTACCCTCTCATTTCAATTTGGCTCATTTGTAGTATTACAATTCATGCTTGCCAATTAACTGATCAGTGATTACTCAGGAAGTCATGAAAAAATTATGCTTAGCATATGTGCGACCCCCCTTGGAATATTCTGTACAAGCATGGAGCCTCTACCTAGTGAAAGATATAGATATGTTAGAATGAGTGCAGCACAAAGCAACTAGATTCATCAGTGGAATAGGTAACATCACATATGGGAAAAGGCTTGTGGCATTATATATGTACTCACTCAAGTATAGGAGATTAAGGGGGGGACATGAATGAAATGTACAAATTTGTTAAAGAACTAGATCAGATCAAGTTGAATGATGCTCTCCAGTTTAGACTATCACATTGGGGTCATCAATTCCGGTTAGACAAGCTGAGATGTAGAAAAGTTAAGCAAAAACAGGTCTTCGGTCAAAGGGTTGTTGATCAGTGGAATAGGCTGCTGATGTTGTGAAGAGTTCCTCATTGAATGTATCTAAAAGTACGGTGGACAAATATATTAGACAGGAAAATCTTTTTTTTAGTTCCAATTTGTGATGGATGGGATGAGATTTATGCTAAGTAAGTGTGTATGGCACAGACCCCCTTAAGCAGGCATGGATGCAGTTTGAAAATAATTTTGGTGTGGTATTCAATCCACATGTGTTAGTTATTTGGGCTTTAGGGTGCAAGAGGGACCAAGGGAATAGGGCTGGATAGCTAGGGTAGATAGGCATTGATAGGTGTGTGGGATGTTGGTGGATTGTTTCTTTAGGATGTGGTGATGATTTGAGTGGGTCTTTTTACCGGGCTTATGGTATCTTCCATTTACAGACTTAACTGGATGGGCCCTTGGGTCTCTTATTTAACACTTTATAACTTTATATAGGGTGTACCTCGCAGTGAATTCAGTACCTTCCTTTGGGATGTGATGCTGATGAGATTGGCTATGGTAGCACAATGGATATGATTGGAGGAGTTTGTAATTGTTGAGGAGCGTGTCATGCAATATTAGTTGAATGGTGCTAGATAGGCTGGGATATATAGCTGCCTAGAAACTTGAGATAATTGATTAATTAGGGTGAGAGCATGTACTTTTCTAGTATCTTTTCTAGATAGGCTTAGCCCAGATGGGCCCCTGTGGCTCTTATTAAGCTTTAACACTTTATGACTTTAAGTGTTGATTAATATTATCGCAGTGACAGATCGTCAGTCTGAACTGGGATTCTGACAAGGTATAGGATGATCTGCACATCTGTAGATCATTGCATTGCATTGCATTATGATGCTCTATACTGTAACAAATTATGGTGTTGTATTGCATTGTGTAATTATGTTACCTTATTTTATTACACCGATGTAGACGGCTCATGATCCAATGCGATTCAGTTCATGCTCAGCATGTGTCAATGGATGCGTCCGCGCCAAATTTGTTCTCAAGCAGTTCAAGATGAATGGGATTACTCATCGTGATCGAATACTTACACGGTATGGGATACGTGCCACGAACATCAAAAGGCTTGTATTTCAGTAATATACTGTTCTAAACCAATAATAGAACAGGCCACGATAAATTAGCGCAGAAACAACCAAGCATGCCTAATTTTGAACGGATATTTATACTTTTAGGGGCAAAACCCTATTTTTATTGATTTTTGCTTCGAAAGATAATGTATCGGACTACATTTCTGCGCTTTTTTCAAATCGCATTGTGACTGTCCCGATAGTTAAAGTAGGTCTCGTTACGTTAGGTCACGATATCACGATTTGAAATGTACCGTAAACGAAAATTCCGAAAGAGCCAAAAGATGCAGTGGATTTTTGTGAGTTCAACGATATATATTTTTGCACAATTCGGATTGTTCTTCATTGTACTGAGGACCTCAAAAGACACCCTTGTTTGGTGACATCTCAGAAATTCCCGAGGCTATAACTCCTTGACCGTTGACCTGTCAAGGAGTTATAGCTGGATTCGACGCATCAGATGACCCCATACAAATATTTTCATCCAAATATATAATATTGGGTATTGTCGAGTCGTTGTGGAATGGGCCTAAAGAGAAAATGCAGACAATCTGATGCCAATTTCACTAACACCACAAGCTGCGTATTCACACCGAATTTGGTGTGAATATCTCTTCAGGTAATCTTCAAGTATTACCACTCCCACATGGTTTAATCAACAAGGTATTCAAGTCACAGTCAGCTGACTGCCAGTCATCTGTTCATGACCTAAATATTAAAGAAGATTAAATTTAAGTAATTAAATACATCTTATTACATTAAATATTATTAAATAGGACTACCTAAAGGTGTATTCACACCAAAATCGATGTGATTACACAGCTTGTGATGCTAGTGAAATTGGCCTCAAATGTCCACTGCATATGGCTGCAGATCCGGGGGGGGGATTGTGATGGTTCAGACCCCCTGGTTGGTGACTGCTAATGCTAATTTCTCATTTACACTATCAATCTGAAAATTTTCGGACCAGACCACCTTTAGTACTTATGCACTGTATGAGAGAGCACTTATGACTGAAAGTGTGAGCACGAGACTTGTGCAATGTCAACAGCAATAACACAAGAAATCGTACAAACATATTTCATCACTATTGCAAGCCATTCCCCCTTGCAACACCAAAACCAGTGCTGTTCAGAAAGAGCGGGTAATGTTATGAGAAACTAGCCTCATTCACCTATAATGGATGGAATGTTTGAGTAGTTTTCTGTACAATGATGGACATGGTAAGATTTACAGATATGTGATAATTAACCTGGTCCACTGCGTTATTCCATTTCATTCCTGGGGAACCCGTGCATCGCATGTATGGTGCGCAAGATTCATTGCAGCCCAAAACACCCATCTTCGAGTGTGCACTAATGTCAATGTTTCCCATATTTCTTCCGTGCTAACGAAAGCATATATTTTGCCTAGTCTTACCCTGATTCCTTATGATGCTGATTCAGTCCCACTCCCTTCTTCATGCTTTTCAATCTCAATTGCTATTAGGAGTAGCTCCACGAAACTTGGTGGCTGTTCACAGCTTTCATGTACATTTGGTGTCATAATGTTAACTTTTTGTCTCGACATGGCTGAATCTACAGCAGGTCCATCCGCAACAAATCGACAAGAGCATAGCACCCAATATTTTATATTTTGATTAAAATAATTGTGTTAGGTTATCTGAAGCACTGAATCCAGCTATGGCGTTTTTAGAAAGATCAAGTCAATGGTCAAGGAGCTATAGCCTCTGACATTTCTGAGATGGCACCTAACAATGGTGTATTTTGAGGTCCTTAACACAATGAAGAACAAACCGAATTATGCAAAAGCATATATCGGTGAACTCACAACATTCCACTGCGTACTTTGGTTTTGCTGAATTTTCGCTTATGGGTTCTTTGAAATCGTGACATCGTGACTTAAATGACCTAATTTAACCTTCGGGACAGTCACATTGCGATTTCAAAAAGTGCAGATATAAAGTTCGACATTTCATCTTTCGGAGTAAAACATAAAAATAGTGTTTTGTCCCTAAGACTCCACATTTCCGTTCTAAATTACACATGCATGGTTGTTTTTGTGCTAGTTTATCGTGGCCTGTTATGATGTGTTTAGAACGGCATGTTACTGAAACACAAGCCTTTTGACGTTCGAGGCACGTCAGGGAATGAGAATGTTAGTCATCTGATGGAGTGTTATGTTGCACAAGTGTTCTAACTCGTTGTGAGGTCAAGGGCTAAACAGAAATGGCAGAAATGATTACGAATTGTAGTAGGTGGCCCATTCAACGACAAATTGACAAGTGAAGGGGCCAAAATAACAGCCTACACTTCATATTCCAAGGAAAATACTCATATAGAGTAAGTTTGTCACTATATTCCAGCTGCTATGCAATTTTGAGAAAGATCCGAGAAACAGTTAAGGAGTTATAGCATCGGACATATTTGCGATGTCACCCAACAAGGGTGTCTTTTTAGGACTATAATTCAATGAAGAACAATCTGAATTGTGCAAAAGTATACATCGGTGAATTCACAATGACCCACTGTATCTTGTGTCTGTTTGGAAATTTCTGTTCACGCGTTTTTTTAAACCGTGAACTTGTGATCTAAGATAACGTGACCTAGTTTGACCTTCGAGAGTGTCACAATGCTATTCCGGAAATGCAGAAGCGACGAAGGGTGATTTGTGAAATCCTAGATCGTCACTTGTAGGAAGAACAGAAACATAAATTTTTCACCGGATACAATATATGTCTGCACCAATGCCAGCATATAAAAAATGTACGATCATATTTCACCGACAACACTGAATGGATTATAACTCCGCCAACCACTGTAATATCAACTTTCTGGTGTTTCAAACCCCACATTCTGAAACCGAGAAGATGAACGTCATTGACTGAGTAAGTGTAGTCATCGTAAACTGTTCGAAAACAAATTTGGTGCGGACGTATTCATTGAGACATGCTGAGCTTGAAATGAATCGAATTGGAACGTGAACTGTCTACATCAGCGTAATAAAATTGAAGTAACATAATTACACAATGCGATGCAATACAATTAGGTGTTGCAGTACAGTATTATAATGTAATGCAATGTGATGATCTACAGATCTGCAGATCATCTCATACCTTGTCAGAATCCCAATGCAGACTGATGATCTGTCACTGCGATAATAACAATACAAAATATGTATCAGAGCGCACACTAACTCGTCTCATTTCACCCAGCTACCATTAACACACGCGCCGCATCGGTAGGCAGTTAATGAACTATTTCGGTTCTGTGGGTCACTGGTGCGAACTTGTGGTACCCCTGTGTTCCCTTCGCCGTGACGGCTTTCGAGAAGCGCTCGATGAGGTGTTTCGTGGCGTTCATTGCCTCCTGCTTTGATACAACTATGAACTTGATGCCGTTGACAAGCTTGTGCGACAGATATTCAAACATGTCCTCCTTCGTCAGTACCTGGCTGCTAAGCGGGCGCTTGAGGCTCTCTTGAGCGGCGACAAGCTTGGCTGTGTCCCCGATACCGTCGTAAACGCTCTTGCCATGAGATGCGACACAAAACGCCACTCACAGGGTACCCCAAAATCTGTCTGACGGTAACACATATTGATGCAGTTATGCTGATTCGTATACTGTGCAGCACTGCCGTATCTGCAATAAATATCCTTGGAGATCAGGTACTGCGGTCCGAATTTCTGGGATAAGCCATTGCAGGAACGCATGCACCATGTCGGTGTACCATGTTTGTTAGCTACAAAGTGGTGTCTGGTCAGCTTAACGGCTTGCAGGCTCAAATATCTCATGCTTTCCTCTTTGGTCTACACTATTTCTACGAGTGCACATTGATGCATGCTCATCCACTGTCTGTACCTAATCTTATTATCCATGTCATCATCTGGGGCTGATTCACTTTCACTCTCTTCTCCTGATTTGACCATCAGGATAATCCTTAGAAAGTCCGTCTTCACCAGGGCAGTCCTCACAGTTGTGCATCATACAATCACGGTTTTCATTGCCACATACAGCGTGATTGAGGAGGTCACGGCCTTTGAGACCGGGAAGGCCGAGAGCGGATATGAACAGTTTCGGGTTTTGCTGATAAGTGCACACCCACACCGAGTGCGTCCCACTGCTGCTTTCCAAGACGCAATGCTTCGGACGAAGGGCGGCAAAGGTTAACACGCGCACTGGAGGGGGGGGGGGTGAAATCCGCCCATCTCTCCGGTTTTTCGCAATTAACTGCACATTTTACCGGTCGATATACGCGATTTTCAGCATACCTGCTTCGAAATGAACGGCGCGTCGTTTAAAGGAAGAAAAATGGAAATCGGCCGAAAATTTTTCAAGTTAAGGGCCGCTAAAGTCAAAAAATGTTATAGCGCCAGACCACAAAAATCGGCGCTGATGCCTTCCAGTATACTGACAAAAGGGAAGTGTTCTAGGCAACACTAGCGACTTGTTTGATGCATATTGATATGCTGTATAGTTTCAAGGTCATGTTAGGTCACCAAGGTCAAGTCAGGTCAAGTTCATGACAGGTTAATGGAACCAAACTTGATCAACTGGAATGTTGCCATAAATGCACTGCTGGTTGTCATTTGTACTGTTTGTCATTGCGTTTCCATACTTTATTCATGTACTTCACTCCCTTCTTCACGAAGCCGATTGCTCCGAGCTGCCCGACGGAGCAGTCGGGCGGGCGGCCGGTTCCGGTAACTGGAACAGGTAACTGACCTGATAAAGTGGTGCTATATAGGTGACCTGAGGTCAAATGTTGGGTCTAGCATCTGCATTGCATCATTAGTAATGTCCAAAACATCATTGATGCCCATTTTTGAGCATTTAAACACAATCACAGCGATCCATAACGATGACAAGCCAAGCCACGCAAAACCGGAAAATTTTGCCAATCTGACCTCATTTGACCTTGAAGATATTGACCTAAGGTCACGAAAAATTGCACACAATAGAGTACACCACCGTGCCCATCCACCCTGCGAATTTTGTTCCTCCAGCTCTACTAGGAGCCGAGATCTTAGGGGGGAGGCGGAATCCGCCCCCCCCCCCCTCCAGTGCGCGTAATTCTCAGAGGCCCTCCAGGGCGCGTGTTAAGAAGCCGGTGCGAGAGTTTTCAGGGTCCTCCTTGCATAGATCATATATCTCCCACAAGTTTCCCAAAACAAGCCTTTTCGGAACTCTACTTTTGGTTCCATCAGCCTGTCACACCGTGACACAGTCGGTCTTGACGAGACACATGCGGCTGATCTGGTCAGACTCATAAAATAGCTTTGCTTTCACCTTGTCTGCGTCCGACACCCTCAGAAATTGCCTTGCTTCACAGGCAGCACGGTCAGCCAGAGTGAGCAGTGAGCACCGGGCACCCAAACACGGCGCCACCTGATGTTTGTTCCCTTCCTGATATTTCATTACATTCGCAGATATTTTAACTTTCGAGATGCAATAAATGGTTGAGCGAAAGGTTTTTCGGTGATCATAATGTGGTTGCTGTGTTGTGGATGTTTCTCTCTCCTTGTAATTCATCGCAAGGTAGGACTTATAAATCGTCTACTACCACAATTTGTATAATTTTTTTTCATATCTGTTTAACCTTTGACATCACGGGTCCGAATACTTCTGTAACACAACACTCAGGCTCAGGGGTGTCGATTTTTTAAAAACATTGGGGGGGGGGCCGAAGTGCCAAAACACTAGACCCCCCCCCACAAAAAAAAACTCATCGGATTTAGCCCACTATATTTTCAGATCTCAGAAATTCTGATTTCTTATTCGACGATGTGTATATTTATGTTTATTCAGCATCCTCACCGACGGGGAAAATCGCCCAATAACTGGTGAAGTCACATAATTAAAAGAGCAGTGCTCAGTACATTTCAACATAACAACTCTTGGTTGGTCATTGGTTCTACGACACGTCGACCGTTGTGTCATATAGCGTCGCCAATCTCTCACGCCGATTGGTCGCGGGCGAAGAGTAGCGACAGGTGAGACTCGAACTCACCAACATAACAACTCTGAGTAATAGCATGCGACTGCAGTGCCATATAGTAGGCTCGGATCTATCGTCACCGTCACCGTCACTGTTACCCTCCTCCTCACTCCACACACCAACAAACACACACCGGCTTAAATAAAAATACTTCAGCGATGAGATGCAGGCTAAAACACACCGGCATTGATGAAGCATCAGAGCACAGCAGACCTGAACGGTAATGACGATGGGTGAAAGTATTTCCTTGGTGCCTAGCGTTAGGGAGGGGAATTTTTCCATTTAGTACGCCACTGCGGCTGCTCAACGTGTTTTTTTCCGCAGATTGCACGATCGAGAGTAGAAAGGCCCTACGGATAATTTTCTTTCGGGACCCATTCTTAATTTTCCGGTGCTCTGGTCGATTCCATGGAGTCTCCTTGTGGTTTTTGTGGTGAAGTCTATTTTTATAAGCCCCCTGCAGGCTATTTTTGGAACCCGGTACGATTTTTCTGGCTCTCGGTGCGTTTTTTTCCGGTGCCCAAACAGGTTTCTTTTCCGGCGTCCGACGACTTCTTATTTTGTGGATCCTTGACGCAATTTTTCCGTCCGCAAGGTGACATTCCGGGTATATATTGGTACTTGGGAAGCCAGCTGCAACTTGTGGGGCTCCGGCACGACGTTTTGGCCCCAGTGAGATTTTCAAGAGAAGCGGCGTGAATTTGTTTTTGTCTAAGTGCGATTTTTGGGGCCCCGTCGTCACTTGTTGGGATCCCTTGCGGTGGCTACGACACGTTTGTGGGGGCCCAACAAGTTGTGTGGGCTTTTGGAGCTATTGTTGAGATCCCAGATTGATTTTCTGTGTTCGGACTGTTTTTCATTCACCCGGCTTCATTTGTTGGGTGATCTCAACGAGACTTTTAGAGCCCCGGTGGGACCTATCAGGCCTCTGGCGTGATTTTCAGGGGCCCGGGTGATAATTCTTAATACCCCAGTCTCGGCGTGATTTTCAGGAGGCCCCGGCCCGACCGTTTGTAGCCCCCGTCGTGATTTTCTTGAATCCCGGCACGACTTGTTTGCGGCCCCAACGTGATTTTCAGGGGCCCAGGTGCAAACTTTTGAGGCCCCAGCGTCATTATCGGGGCCCCTGCGCTACGTTTGGGGGCCCCGAATGTGATTTTTCTGAGCCCCGGTGCGATTTTTGGTCGACCGAGTGAAATTCTTATGGAGCATAGCGCATTTTTTTCCTAAGCTCGGCGGACTCTTGGGGGCCCCACAACCTATCAGGACGGGGGGGGTGAGGGAACTTCCCACAATTCCCCCTCCCCATTCGGTATGTCACTGTGCCATGCAATGATGCAACATAAGAATCCAGGAATAGTTCATCTGTTTCATCACACATGTGATTTCAACTCCCCAGTTATCCAGACAGTTTGAGGAAAGTCAAACATCTGCTACATGGATCAGCAAGGATGGATTGTAAGGCAACATGGATACCATGGAATTCCGGTCAGAGTAGTTATGCTACAATACATACCTTCTTCAACACACTGCTTTGGAGAAGGATGAGCTCCTGAAGTTTGGTCAGGGTTGGAGTTGGAGGTGGATGGAGCAACACTGTGAAGGACATAACATATGGTTCAAGAGACTTGTTTCCATTAACAATACAGGGGATGAAGTAACATTTTCATTGACTTCTATGGTTTTCATTGGCTTCATTGACTTCTATGGTGTCCTGAGTAAGCAGGACAATCGAGATGGGTTTCTGTGATATGCATTTTTTTTTTTTTTAAATAAGTTTCATCCGAGTTCTTGTTGGGCTGGCTTTATGAACCAGGGTCGGATTGCTAAGCAGAGCTTGTTGCGTGAACCCTGGCCCCACCACCCGATCCATTAATTCAAGTTAAACGGCAGAATTTTGACCGAACGTTTAACGTGCCGTCAATGCACCGACAACACAGCCGCCCGGTATAAACAATGTTATAATGTAGCTTTTATACCCCAGTGAGAATGGTATGGATTCACTCATCAGTGAATTTGCAAACATACTGATGTATCAGTTAACACCAATGCAGGGAGCTATGTGATCAACATGGTCTGTGCCCTAAAGCCCAAATAACTAAGTAACAATGCAGGGAATCTGCTGCATAACAGTTTGACCATAAATTAGCCATGATATATGGCATCATACATCCCATGCTATTTACAATAGTGAGCTATATTTTGTGTACAAACATCAGGACATTAGAAATGTTAATTAACGTTACACACATCGGTTCCTAACAAGTGTCAGCAATACATTTCCTTCATGTGCTTTAAACATGATTCAAGAAAGCACTGTCATCGATTTTAAACTTGCAAAAAGAGTGGGCCGCCTGGCATTTTGAGTGCTATTTCAGTGAATTTGCTGTCTTGTTAGTGAACTGACCACTTATTGAGATATATGTACTTTAACTTTGCATGCTTCCATCATGAAAATTTGTCATTTTCCAATACATCAGAAATCATCAGAATAACTTCTTGTCTACAAACCGGTGTATGCATTTCTATGAATTTCTCATATTTATTAACACAAATGGTGTAGATCTGATCTGCAAATTTATAACTCAGAAAATGTTATCAGCACAGGATTCCATTCCTTAAAATATTGTACTTTCAAAATGTTATTGTTCTTTGTGAACCAATAAGTGCAATGCTCTCATGCAGCATGCAGATGGAGGTTCATCACGTACACCAGGTAGCACAAAAAGAGATATTATTGCAGTCTAAGGTAACGACAAGACATGTTTTACACCCATTTTTACCTCCACGAATCATTCAAAGGAGCTAGGTTTTGTCTAATTGCGTTAGGCTAGGCTTTTGTTGTAAGTTAGTAAATGAAAAAAAATCTTCAAAAACGGTTCAAGCTAGATTAGGTTACGTTAGACTTTTTAAGTTCAAAATGTTTGAGAAAAAAGAAATTGGGGGGGGGAGAATTTGGCATAAAAATAATCATTTCTTGCATGGAAGTCTAGGCTAGGTTAGGTTAGGTTATGTTACATTTTTTTTTATCTGAACATTATTTTTCATCCTATATTACTCAAATTCAAGCCCCCTTTTCCACGTTATTTTTCCTCACAAATGAAAAGTATGCATCTGCAGAGGAAATTAGCGGTTACATCATGTTCAGCACATTAACAAACACTGCATTAAAAAATAAATTAGAAGAAGTTAGAGAGTACCATGAGCTGAAATATTACCCAAAAAGCCAGGTATTATCACAGTTTAAGGTAACCACAAGACAAGTTTTACACACATTTTACCTCCATGAAGCATACAAAGGGGTGAGGTTTGTCAGGTTAGGTTAGGCTTTTGTTGTAAGTTTTAAAAATAATCATTTGTTGGTAAATAATTTGTGTTAATGATTTTTCTACAAAAAATAATAAACGGTTCAGGCTTCAGCTTAGGGTAGGTTTTTTAAGTTGAAAATATTTGAGAAAATGCCTCGAAAATTTAAATTAAAAACAATTAATTTCTTGTATGGGAAGTTGAACTATGTTAGGTAAGGTTATCATACATCTTGAACATTATTTGTATGCTATATTTCCTTACTCCACACCCTTTTTTGGTGTTATTTTTTACTCCCCATTGAGAGGCATGCATTTGCAGAGGAAAGGACATTAAATGTGTGCTTTTATGTATTTTATTAATATTTTTCTATTTAAATTTCCAATGCAATGTTTATGAATGTCACTAAGCTGATGGCACTACTCAGTTTCTGTTCAAATGCTTACTTTCCAGGTTGTGAGCAAAATAACATTAAAAATGGGCTTTGAGTTAGGTAACATAGCAATTAAAAGAAATACATTAAAAATTCAACATAACCTAATGTAACCTAAGCTGACCTTGGAGAAAACAACTATAAAAACAAGATTGGAAAAATATCTAGCAATTTATTTTATTGAAATTTTACAAATGAAAAACCTAACCCAACCTAATCTAACCAGAATTATTGTGCTTTAAGGTGGTAACAAGGCAAGTTATTACACATTTGCCTCCATAAAGCAAACAAATGGGCTATGTTTGGTGATGTTAGATTAGTTTAAGTGTTTTAAGTTCGACATTTTTTGCAAAAATTGTTCCAAAATTTGAAAGAAATATATCTTTTTTCTTTAAAAGCAGCTTATGTTAGGTTAGGTTAAATTGGGTTAGGTCAGGTCAGGTCAGGTCAGGTTAGGTTAGGTTAGATTTGGTTAGGTTAGGTTAGGTTGGGTTACAATTTTTTATTGTAAAAAAATACATTGCTTGAAATTTTTACAACTTGATGTTTTGGTTTTGTTTTTATCCAAGGGGAGGTTAAGCTAGGTTAGGTTAGGTTATGTTGCATTTATTTTATTTAAAAAAAAAATACTTTACCCTATGTCACCTAATTCAAAGCTTGTTGATGTTATTTTGCTTACAACCTGAAATGTAGGCATTTGTATAGAAAATGAGTGGTCCCATCATCTGAGTCACATTCATAAACATTGCATTGAAATGATACATTCCACGAATTCATAAAACACCTTAATACACAAATTTACCAAAATCGTGTTCATCACATTCCTAAACATTGCATGGGAAAAAATTAATCAGAAATTACCTTAAGCTGTAAATTTACCAAAAGGTGTGCCAACCCCTGGACGGAAATGCAACACTAGGTGCCCCAATCCTGGGCAGAAAGGGCACTAAGAGCAGTGGGATGAAAATTTTAATAAAAGTAAACTAAAAACAGCTCTTCTTGAAGACAAACGTGGTAGTTATGTGATATTAACATGGAAACCCTGAGCACAAATCAGAAAAAAAGCATGGACTGGACTTTTTCAAGCTTACCTGCCAACTTCTTCAACTACTGTTCCTTTGGGAATTAAATATCAGCAAGCTATTTATTCACTATCTAAAATCACACCAATCCGCAGATACATCAAAAGGTGCGATACATCAGAATGTGCGAAGTACAAAAAACGAATCAGTACGACGTCACATGAGATTGGCCTCCGGATTAAACACTGCGCGCAATTGCACCACAGATGTCTTACCTCGGTCACATTTGTCACTGTAACCTCAAATTTAGACTTCAGGCGCTGGAATTTCTGTAACTGGAATTTTTTCTTTGCATGTTACGATTTTGGATGTTCTGAGGAACGCCCATCACGATGTGTGACATTTAATGCGCGCTAGTGTCTATCGATACAAATCGACGCCCCTGCTTTGGAGAAAAAAATAGAAACAAAAATTAAGCAATATATATTCTGAAAATTTTATAAATTGAACTACCGAACCCAACTTACCCGAACCTAATGTCAGCTGCTTTTGAAGGAAAACTTCCAGTTTTATTTTATTTTTGAAAATGATTGAACAATTATTCCAAGGTAAACAACTAAACTAGCCTAACCTAGCTAAATCGGTATTATTGTGCTTTAAGGTGGTAACAAGACAAGTTTTTACACACATTTGCCTCCATATAGCAAGCAAATGGGTTAGGTTCGGTTAAGTTAGGTTAGTTTAGGCTTTTCAAGTTGGAAAACTTGAAAAAAAAATTCCAAAAACGTTTCCCCAAAAAATTGCAAATTATTTGGTAACCTTGCAGTCTAAGGTGTTCTTTTTTTCCTTTACAACAAAGAAAAATATGCAGAATACCATGTTTATGAAGGTAACTAAGATGATTGGACCCACTTATTTTTTGTGCTTACTTTTCAGGTTGTGAGCAAAATAATGCCAAAAAGGCTTTGAGTTCGGTAACATCGCATAAACATTTTTTTTTTTCATGCAACAAAACCTAACCTAGCCTATCCTAACCTATCTTTTGAGAACAAAAATTAAACTAAATTAAAATTTCACTTAATTTATTTTCTGAAAATTCTCAATCTTAAAAAAGAAACCTAACCGAGCCTAACCTAACCTAAGCTGACTTTGAATACAAAATTATATTTTTTGTGAACATGGTTGTAATATTTTTTTCGGAAGATTTTGGATATTATTGGTGGGACCAAGAAAAGTTGTATGGGCGCTGTATGACCAACGCAGTCAATGCGCCAGTAAACCCAAATAACCAACCAACCAACCCAGAAAGATGTAAGCTGTACTTCCACAGTGGAGGAAATTCCAGCTGTTTTGTTTGTTTTTGCACACAATTTTAAATTTTTCAGCAAAAGGTGGAGAGTCAGTCCACTATCTAATCCAAATCTGTTTCTATTCAGTGCAAAATGTGCTGGTTAACATCAATGTTTCTACTTAGCATGGTGTTTTTCATTTTTTCCCTTTAGCTTTCTTATCAGCATAAAATAGCATAGGTTATTGCGGGGGCCCAAATCAACATTGGGGGGGAAGATCAACATTGGTGGGGCCCCACAAAAGGATACAAATCGACGTCCCTGCAAACATGCATGATTTTGCACTTATCAAAATTTAATTTCATCTGCCATTTTTGGACCACTTCGCAAGCTCTTCTAAGTCTTTCTGCAGCATGTACCTAGGTGCCTAGGTACCAGGCAAATATCAAACTGATAGTGTGATGAGTGGGCTGTTGAGGTTAATTATAGTTTGTATATCCACACTCTCAATGATAACTGATTGTTGTTCACGGGACTGGATTGTATGCAAGTTTGACAATGACAATTGGTTTTTGTGCACACCATTTTGAATTTTGTAGCAAAAGGTGGAGAGTCAGTCCACTATCTAACCCAAATCTGTTTTTTTAATTACAAAATGTGCTGGTTAACATCAACTACATTTTCTATGTACCTAGCATGGTGTTTTTCTTCTTTTTTCTTCAACTTTTTTATGAGCATAAAAATAGCATATGTTATTGGGGGGGCAAAATCAACATGGGGGGGCCAAGATCAACACTGGTGGGGCCCTGGCCCCCACAAAAGGATACAAATCGACGCCCCTGCCATCTAGACATTAGGGGGATGTCCCCATCCTAGCCCCGCCTTCAGCGCCTAAAATATAACACAAACTATAACGTAAAATTCCCTTTATGTAAACGTCCACATGCCTGCACCTTGATCGCAAACACCCGCTTTTATAGTCAGACATGTAACGTACTCGCTTCAAAAAAGGTGGCGCAAATGACCTCTGTGGTCCGGTACGCCTGAAAAAGTCACTCCCCCATGCAGTTAAATTGAAACTTGTCTGATGCTACCAATTTCTGCAATATACGAATAAAAACCTGTGACGTCATCATGGTTTGAATGCGACTTTGGTGTACCTTTTAAAATAATGGTATTTTTGCGGCGTTTAATAATGGTGTTTTTGCGGCGTACGAGACATTGGGCTTGTCAAGGCTATTTCTCTTGTATAGCATTGGTCGTGGATGACTAAGGTTTGCTTAAAAGTCATGTGAGCCATAGCTTTCGTTTTTTATTCTTTTAGGAATACCAATTATATTGCAGTGGCCATGCAGCTTCTTGCTGAGTTTTCTCTGTCATGGCATCATAAGCTGGCAGATTTGCCCACACATGGCTCTCGTTTTCCCCATATCAATATTGAATGCATGCATTGTTATTGGGCATTTAGGTAGGTACCTAGGTAAATATCAAGCTGATGGTGTGATAGGTGGGCTGCTGAAGATAATTATAGTTTGCATATCCACAATCTCAAGGATGATTGTCTGCTGTTCACTCGACAATGCAAGTTTGACAATGACTGGAAATTAAGAATGGATTTTTTCCTGTTTAAGCTTACATGTGTGTGGTTTTGCCATTGGTGGTGTGTACAAACATCAGTATGACAATCCAATTGTTGTTTTGTGGCTTAACATTAAAAAAAGACAATCTGGTTTAAAATGCATCATCAGCGAATCTTAACATTTTATGACGTAAGTTTTCCTTGCACAGTGGAGGGAAATCTAGCTATTTTGTTTTTTTTGCACATAATTTTGAATTGTGTAGCAAAAGTTGGATACTCAGTCCACTATCTAATCCAAATCTGTTCTTTTTCAGTACAAAATGTGCTGGTTAACATCAACTAAGTTTTCTATGTACCTAACACAGTGTTTTTCTTCTTTTTTTCCTTTAGCTTTTTATCAGCACAAAAATAGCATGGGTTATTGGGGGGGCCCAAATCAACATTGGGGGGGCCAAGATCAGCATTGGGGGGGCCATGGCCCCCGCAAAAGGATACAAATCGACGCCCCTGCTCAGGCTCAGATTACCAACGTTTTCATCCCAGCACGTGCCTTGATCGTGAACAGGCTTATATTTCAGTGATGTACCGTTTTAGAGACATATTAAAACAGGAAATGGTACACTAGAGCAAAAATATCCATACATGCCTAATTTAGAGCGGATATGTAGAGTTTTAGTGGCAAAACCCTGTTTTTGAATTACTTGCTTCGAAAGATAAATATCGAACTTCAGTTTTGCACTTTTTTAAGATCGCATTGTGATTGTTCCGAAAGTTAAAGTAGGTCGTGTGCCCTTAGGTCACGATGTCACGTTTCAAATATAAACGTAAAGGAAAATTCTGAAACAGCCAAAAGATGCAGTGGATTATTCTGAGTTCACCTATACATACGTTTGCATAATTCGGATCGTTCTTTATTGAGTTAAGCACCTTAAAAGACACCTTTGTTAGGTGACCTATCACATGAGAAAATCAAATCCGAATTCTTGCTGGGGTGGCTTTATGAACCAGGGTTCTATTGCTAGGCAGAGCTTGTTGCGTGAACCCCGGCCCCGCCACCTGATCCATGAACTCCAGTTCAACGGCAGAATTTAGACCGAAAGTTTAGCGTGCCGTCAATGCACAGACACGGCCGCCCGGTACCTCGTCCCCGGCCTTATCGGGCCAGCTGCCAACTGACCCTCCCAGCCGGGGGCTAAATGCGAGCGCGTGAAGCGATTCGGACCCTGCGTTGCCAGGACAGGGGAGACCAGTGCAGGCCAGCGCTCTAACCAACTGAGCTACCGGGGCGGCAAATGCCTCAGTCTATAACTCCTTGACCATTGATCTGTTCTTTCTAGGAATGGCACAGCTGGATTCGGTGCATCAGATAATCCCACACAGATATTTTCATCAACATATAAATTATTGGGTGTATTTTGGCCCTTTCACTTGTCGATTTGGCGTTGAATGGGCTAGCAGGTTTCTTGAAGACACCTCGCAATATTTTTTTTTCACTTCGCGGACTGGGCAGGAGCGGTTCCAGAACAAACAATTAATGGATGTCATGTTCTTAAAATGAGAATAAAAGTACCTCACATAACCGTCAAGCCGTTGTTGCATGGATGCATTGCATGCAATCGGCTTTTTTGTCCGCTAAATGGCGGAAATACGACATAACGACGAGGGGTCGACATAGATGCACGGCTGTTCCTTGCAAATACGATCAGATAAAAGGCATCTTTTGCACCAAATGCGTCCCACCCTGCAGCCTGGATCCGCGCTTTGCAATAATGCTCCACCAGAGTGAACAACAACCATTTCAAGCGGTTTCTAGTCGTGTATTCACCATATCCGGCAGAAATGAGTCCAGTTTTGCTTTCCCTATTTGGTCGTAACTCCTGTATTTCCATGTTCCTTGCAACGCACATAACAATTTATGTGTATTTTATCCTAAGCCGTAAGGTTATCTATTGTGAATAACGCGAGGAAAATAAGAATGCGCGATAAATGGATTTCCTAGCTTTTATGCCTGAATAATATATCCCTGGATTCGAATGCAAGGTATCGCCCATTCCATTTTGCTGTGCGTTCACTAAACTGTACTTTATGCATTCAAACTTATGCCCCACCGCTTGTTACGATGCCCTGCCCGGTGCGTCGGTGAACCGCACCCCTCATGGTCAAAGTCCAGTGTTCCGGCATTGGGGGACCGTCCAGATAGCTGATAACTGATAAGCAGCGACGTCCCGATACATTCCCCAGCCTCCCACGGCAGTCTTTATCCCCGCTCCCCAGAGTAAGGTGGCGCCGGTTCGACCGGAAAAGACCCTCCCCCACCCCTTTGGAGCGAATTTTCCAGCCAAAGGCGCTCTGTTCGGAGGAAAAGGTGCCCCCTCAGTATTCTCATGCGCAGCCCCTGCACCCGCTCAACGAATTTTCCCACCGAAGGCAACTCTCTGAGGAAATGTATTCGTCCCCTGGAGGAACTGGAGAAGATTTCAGAATCCACACCTGAAGAAACTACCAGATCACATTTGGCAGCACATTTGCGAGGTACCATGCGACAATAACTGCACACTCCTGCCACCTGTTGACAGCAAGCGGAGACGCAGCCGCACGATTTCACCACCAGGGTTCCGCTGGCTCCTCTAGCGGACAACTGAGGAACTATTTTGGACGTTATTGGACGTTATGAACCCTGGACGTTATGAACGCTCCCTCTGAAGCCAGCTTTGGACGTTGTGATCCTTGGACGCTATGAACTCCGGACGTTATGAACGAACACTATCCGAGACATTTTGGATTTTTGGACTTTATTGCGCATTTTGGACGTTATGATCCTTGGACGTTGTGAGCTTTGGACGTTATGAACTCTGGACGTTATTAACTCTGGATGCTATGATATATCCCCGTATCATCGCTTCCATTGCTTCTCGGTGACAAACACCCAGAATTCCTTCAATTGCTATTTGAATATCTGTATGCCACAAGACTAGCAGGAGCACTGTAGGCACCACACCACCAACACTCACATCAACTCGCAATGCATGACCACGAAACACTCGTAGAAAACACGTAAATAGCCATCCCCGCATGGCGTCGGACGTACATGAGCCGAATTGCTTCCCAATTATAAATAAATGGCTACCTAGAGGTGCCGTGGGAAGTAGATGAGCCGACTTGCTTTAGGAAGACATAAAAACTAAAAATAAAATATAGATTAGCATAACGTAAAACGACTACTCAGAGGAGCCATCGGACGTATAGGTGAGCCGATTTGTCTTGCAAGTCATAACGTAAACGGCTACCCAAAGATACAGCGGACGTAGAAGAGCCGAATTACAAAACACTGTATTAACCCAACTGACAACCCTGCATGGCATGCTTAGACTAACCCGCTACTAACAAATAACACGCGGCGGCCGGTGTGGCAGGCGGTGTGGACAATTACCTCCTTGTTCGCACGATAAAGATCCCTCAGTGCTCTTCGATAAGAGTAGGCTAAAGCCGGCACCCTGTCAAAATCAACTTCTCGCCACTCTCAAAACACCCCCACCCCCACCCAAACCACAAATTATTTTGTGGAGGAGTAAAGTAAAATTAAACAATTTGGACATCAGGGAGATGTCCCCGCCTTCAGCACATAAAATATCACACAAACTATAACGTAAAATCCCATTAACGTAAATGTCCACTTGCCTGCCCCTTGATCGCAAACACTCGCTTTTATAGACAGACATGTAACGTACTCACTTTAATGGCGGCGCAAATGACCTTTATGGTCTGGCACGCCTCAAAAAGTCACTCTCCCCCTCCCCTTGGTACGAGCATCATCGACGACAACGTTGTTCAGTTGTGGTCGCAGCGAACATTCAACTAAAACAACGGTGAGTACATCCAGACTGTGGTGCTTGAGACAGGGGGCAGCTGCTCGAAACAGTGCGGGTTGCACTCAGACGAGTCGCGTCATTTGGAGTCAGATAAGATATGTGGAAGTTAGCAGTGTTTGCACACGGCTGGCGCCTAATAGGAACAATAACGTAACACATGGGCTCTGTCAACTGCAGTTGAGAGGGATAAACTCCTCCAAATATGTATCAGCCTAATATTACGCCTGCGAGCGTTGCATGAAAACGGTGGCAGTGATCAGGCAGGGGTGAGGGGTTGTGGTTCCAGGCGGTCTCCGGTGGCCGGATGGCCCCTCTCCGGTGACCGGATGGCCCCTCTCCGGTAACCGGATGGCCCCTCTCCGGTAACCGGATGGCCCCTCTCCGGTGACCGGATGGCCCCTCTCCGGTGGCCGGATGGCCTCTCTCCGGTGACCGGATGGCCCGTCTCCGGTGACCGGATGGCCTCTCTCCGGTGGCCGGATGGCCCCTCTCCGGTGACCGGATGGCCCCTCTCGGGTGACCGGATGGCCTCTCTTCGGTGGCCGGATGGCCTCTCTCCGGTGACCGGATGGCCCCTCTCCGGTGACCGGATGGCCTCTCTCCGGTGACCGGATGGCCTCTCTCCGGTGACCGGATGTCCCCTCTCCTGTGGCCGGATGGCCTCTCTCCGATGACCGGATGGTCCCTCTCCGGTGACCGGATGGCCCCTCTCCGGTGACCGGATGGCGTCTCTCCGGTGACCGGATGGCCTCTCTCCGGTGACCGGATGGCCTCTCTCCGGTGACCGGATGGCCTCTCTCCGGTGACCGGATGGCCTCTCTCCGGTGACCGGATGGCCCCTCTCCGGTGACCGGATGACTTCTCTCCGGTGACCGGATGGCCCCTCTCCGGTGACCGGATGGCCTCTCTCCGGTGACCGGATGGCCTCTCTCCGGTGACCGGATGACTTCTCTCCGGTGACCGGATGGCCTCTCTCGGGTGGCCGTGTTATGCTGCATTGAAGTACCGCATTCCTCACTGCTCGTGTCCTGTTTGAAATTTTGTTGAAAACCTTAATTGTCTTATCTTTTAATATACCATCTGACGACGGAGCCGCTAAGAACTCCGAAAGCTCATGAATTGTTTATAAAAAGGGTCATCCCAGAAACACTATTATCATCATACAGTCTCGTCGCGACATTGTATTTGCAACGTTGGTGCACGGTTGTGTCAAGAATGTGCAAGTCATCTTTCGGATAAGATTTTTGCTCTCACCAGGAGGAGGGCATTTCCGTTGCATGTACAGGATCAAAGTTAGGGTGAAAAAACAAGTTGGAATAACAGTCATGGCATTAATGATGCTGTGTGTGTGTGTGTGTGTGTGTGGGTACGTAGTACGTACATCTGTCACTCAACTCCAATTAACAACATTTGTCTCCAAAAAGTATAAAATATGTTGATATGGGTATAGCTTTTTCACAGTGATACGTGGGGAAGAGAGGGGGAACACGCCAGGGTATAATAAGCTATTACCATTTAATTATCTAGCATCCAATAGAGTTCGTATGCTCATTTCAGCAGACTGTCAGTTTTCTAGAGGTAATACGGTGCAATTATGCGCAGGGACGTAGCATGCACTTTTTGAAGGGCCATTCCCCTACCCCGCAAAAGAAGAATTGCAACGAGACACCTTCCGGCGCGCAAATCGCGCTTAAAATTTATCGTTGAGGTTGGTGCAAATACAACATTCTTGCTTGATCTAGTCTATTTTCTTTAAGGGGCAGATGAGCATGATGCACGATGAACACGATGAGCGAGCAACCGATATTTTCCCTTTTCTCTTTCCACAAAAGTTGCAATGTATAACTGCGGTGCAGTTGCGAACGGAGCCATATCGGGTTTGTTGGGTCTGTGATTCATGGTGCTAGGCCATAGGAGGTCGTCCTCCAAATTGGACCGCTCAATGCGGGTAGCATACACACGAACCGTGAAGTGTGCAGCGTGGAGATCGCCAACGAAGACCCCCAATGTCCGCCAGTACGTATTGCACTCCAAGCGTCCGTCCGGTCACGTCGGAGAGTGACCGTTTGTCGCCCCTCCCCTCAGCTTAATTAACTTTTCCCTCAACGCCAAAGCCCCCCCCCCCCAAACACACACACACCGGGTGGCAGGCTGGCAAAACCCACCACCACTACCAATGCATAGCTGCGTTACGTCTCCAAGCCTTGCGAACGGCTTTGCTGGGCAGCGACGGTACCGGCGGTGACACACGTCGCCGCCGCGGAATCCTGCCTCCCTTTCGTCCTTTATCCTACCGGAGGTTGACACCACTTAGGTGATGGTACGGTTAGACAGTGCCCATCACGGGCGCCACTGGCCGACAGCAACTCCCTGGTTTTAGAATAGCGAGCTCGGCCGTACAACCGCACCTCCCCCGGTGGCCTTCCCCCTATCCTACCGTTATCCACGCTCCTAGGTGCGACTCGCGAGCTGTGCAGGACCACGTGTAGCCGTCGCTGGACGACGGGAGCGATGGGCGGGAACGTGCCATTCCAACGGGGCAGAAAGGCTCTCCATCAGCGCTGCTCGGCTCGCACGGCTTGGGTGCAATCGAGACGCGGTGCGGGAGGCCGGCGGTCGAGTGTGCCGCATCCAGTCGGCGCCGGGTGGACGCGCGTCCTGGTGGTGCACAATTGCTGACCTGCACCAGTGTACCCACCACCGACAGCAGCTCCTGCTGCGTGCTCTGGCGGCGGCCGACGAGCTCGTCCAGCTGCGTCAGGAGGCCGTCGAACATGTGGGCCGGCAGCGCCAGCGCCATGGTGGCAGCTGCAGCTCCAGCAGTCCAGCTGGACGCCCAGCACCTCCAGCTTGGCGGTAGAGACGACACACTTGGCGGCAGCCAGCGGGACGCCCAGGCCATGGCACACCTGTAGAATCGTCGAGTATGTGGGGCAGGCCGCGGGCAAGCCGGCGAATACTACGCCAAATAATTGGCCAAGGTAGTGGCGGAGACCGACATGCCGAGTGATCGTGCGAGAAGCGGTGCGAGAGACGGTGAGAGACAGTGCGAGAGATACGTGCGACACGGTGGTCCGCTGGCCAGAGGTACCAGGGAGTACAGGTCCGTGGCCTGCGGTGTGCCGCCGGCCAGAGGTACCAGGGAGTACAGGTCCGTGGCCTGCGGTGTGCCGCCGGCCAGAGGTACCGGGGAGGACAGGTCCGTGGCCTGCGGTGTGCCGCCGGCCGGGGGGAGGACAGGTCCGTGGCCTGCGTGGCCGCCGGCCAGAGGTACCAGGGAGACAGGTCGTGGCCTGCGTGTGCCGCCGGCCAGGGTACCAGGGGTACAGGTCCTGGCCTGCGGTCCGCCGAGGGAGGTACAGGTCCGTGGCCTGCGGTGTGCCGCCGGCCAGAGGTACCGGGGAGGACAGGTCCGTGGCCTGCGGTGTGCCGCCGGCCAGAGGTACCGGGGAGGACAGGTCCGTGGCCTGCGGTGTGCCGCCGGCCAGAGGTACCAGGGAGTACAGGTCCGTGGCCTGCGGTGTGCCGCCGGCCAGAGGTACCGGGGAGGACAGGTCCGTGGCCTGCGGTGTGCCGCCGGCCAGAGGTACCGGGGAGGACAGGTCCGTGGTCTGCGGTGTGCCGCCGGCCAGAGGTACCGGGGAGGACAGGTCCGTGGCCTGCGGTGTGCCGCCGGCCAGAGGTACCGGGGAGGACAGGTCCGTGGCCTGCGGTGTGCCGCCGGCCAGAGGTACCAGGGAGTACAGGTCCGTGGCCTGCGGTGTGCCGCCGGCCAGAGGTACCGGGGAGGACAGGTCCGTGGCCTGCGGTGTGCCGCTGGCCAGAGGTACCAGGGAGTACAGGTCCGTGGCCTGCGGTGTGCCGCCGGCCAGAGGTACCAGGGAGCGCGAGTACATGGGCCGCGGAGGTCCGCTGGCCAAAGGTACCACGGTGACGGCCGGTACGTGGGCTGCGTTGTGCCGCCGACCAGTAGTATCAGGGAGTGCGGGGGTCGCGATGTGCGAAGGGGTGACTGCCTTCGATGTCTGTAGCAATAGGAGCGTCGACCGGCGGACCCAGCGGGCCAGCCAGCACAGATGGCTAGCCCGGTGACGTCACCGGGATCATCCAGTCCGGTGACGTCACCGGGGCCAGTCAGCCCGATGACGTGCGCGACCGCGCTCGAGCAGACGAACACGCCGACCGGCTAGTCGCGACATGTAGTGAATGAACGACGCAAGAAATGAAAGGACGCGACGTGGAGAGCTCACCTTCCGTCGCGCGTGCAGTGACATCTCACCAAGGCACAGTTGCCAGGAAGCGTCGACGAGACGCAAGTGTGGCCGCGTCACTTCCTGGATCTCTGCTCCGTGCGTTCCAGTTCACCTCGCACAGAGTGGCCTCCCGCGTTGCCTTGCGATGCATGCCCATCATACCGCCCAACCGGCGCAAAAAGCGCTCGTCTCCCACTGGCCCGTTTCCATGTCTGACATCCCGCGGCAGCAAGAAACGCCGACGCTCTGGCACCTCCGCAGACACCCTCAGCTTCGCTGTTGTCCCTGTCCCTCCAGCGTTTTTGCGCCGGCTTCCCGCGCCGAGTCTCGACCATTAATCTGATGCTTCGTTGGTAAACAACATTTAACCCCCGTGGGGCCGGCGGGCAGATCCACATTCCCAGAGCCGGGGGTGGGAGCGTGGTGGGGGTTCTTGAAATCTGCCCTCCAACGTGCGATCTACGTACGCTAGGATGAAATGTAGAACACCATTTGAAAGCTCTGGTCACCGAGAACCTGAAACGTACCATGTATTTGCCTTTTGACCGATAACCGATAATGAGTACACCCTAGGTATTATTATGTCCATATATGGGTCCTAATTTGAGACCTGGGGGACTTCCTCTGTTTCAAAAAGACAGATGCTATGTTGTTTCGACATTGTTTTGCAAGACTTTTGACCCTTTGACTGCCACAGCATGTCTGTCGAATTTCGTCTGTACCGCCACAAGTGTGTAACTGTCGGTAGGACCACCGCCAGCAAGTTGCCTGGCGGTGGCGGTGGTCTTAGGGATTTATTGATTATAAAAATATAACATTTGGTGCTGGCTGCAAGGCCCCTGGCACACCAGCTAAAATAACAAATCCTCAGGGAATAAATTCAAGGCAAGAACAAGCATTGAACAACAATGCATAAATGACAATGCAACAATAAATCAATGGCAATGCATAAATAGTGTAAAATCTTCAAATTCCACCCCGTCACGCCCATGGTTTTCGCTGTGCTGTACCGTTTTGTAAATGACGTCGTTCAGAATGCATTGAAGCTGGGAAGCTCTAGTTATGCAGGCTGTAGTCACAGAAGACAAGTTTGTAGGAAGAAGATGCTTTTAAAAACATAATTCCTCCCATTTTATATGGGCATCGGTGTTGTTTTGTATGCTTGTGATGGGGAATATGCCCCCTCAATGCTGGTTTTTCCCCATGGGCGTATGTTTCTGAAAATTATTGGGGGACCAGTGGCGTACCTACATTTGCGTTAAAGGAGGGGCAAACGTATTTGGAGGGGTCCACCTACCCCATTAAAAATTCATCGGATTTCGACCACTATTTTGTCAAAGGGTACCTTTTTAATTAAAATAAGTAGTGACCAACTCAATTATCCTGTGGAGGGGCCAAATCTACCACTATCGTTTCTGATTCGTCGGATTTCAACCCTAATCCCACCACCCTGTTAAAATGTTTGATTTTGGTATTCCTTGATAAGTCACCTCACACTGCTGAAATTACACCTACACCACTTTAAAATGTAAAATTTCCCAATTTCAGACATTCCAGTTCATAGCGCCTGGTCGCCACGACGCCAACGTTCGTGCACGTGCACACCCATCTTGCGCATTCGGCGCATTCGCCACACTTCGTGTGATGCTATGGTTTCTGCTAGGCATCCTACGTTTTGTTAATTGCTGCCACGTGATAGACTTGCGCCATATTTGACGTGATGGAATGCTTCGTATGGACGTTCGCTGCGAAAGTTCGATTAATTAAATACGATCATTAGTTCCCGACTTCCAACATGTTATGGTGGCTAAGAATTGCGGATACCCACTGACCTTTTATGCACCTCATATCTTTGATTAAATATGCTCCCAGATTGGCTATCGAACCGAGCCCCTGCCTCAGTGTTCTTTTTTGGACCCGTTTCGTCTTTCTTCGTCTACGGATGTGTCTGGGCTCCAATCCATTTTTGTTAGGAGCCCAACACATTTTCTAAACCCCTGCTCGTTTTAGGGTTTCGTTGCTTTTGTGCACCGATTATATTTTGTAGGTGTCGGGGCGCTTTCAAAGATCCCGGCCTGTACTGGCATTGTCCAGCATGGGCGCCAATCAGCTGTAATGCGTCTAAAGGTTATTGACCTCGTGGACAATGGCGCTCGTTGTGTACAAAATGTATCCGTCTTTGTTCACCAATAGAAACACAAATAATGGATCGAAGACCGTGTTTTATTCAAAGTTGACTCCGAAATGTATGAGCATGATGTTGACATGAAGGAACATAGGATTGATGAACCAGTTCATCAGTTAGGTGATTATTTTGATTGTATTGCATTTTGCCGTAATCAGGTGGACTTTGCACACTTTGGCGCCTTGATCGGACAGGTGGTGGACTTTTCTCTTGAATGTCATTTTCCGCTTACAGCGCCATGACACCAAAAGCGTGACTTAGCGCTGTAGCCAGCAACCGCCAATTGGTAGATCGTTTTCAGGGATTGGAGATATTTCGAAAACAGCCGGCACAATATTAACGTGGGGAAAGCATTGTCATTGCCCGCATGGGGGTAATTTCTGTAGGGATGGGTGAACTGCGACCACTTATCGGCTGAGGGACGAAGGGCCTGTGGGTGCAGAACCAGTCTTTTTCTTTTGCTGCTTGGCGTCTGCTCGCTGCAGGATGGCACCACTCTATGTGCATATAAAACCTGCCTCTATATTTTAGGCGCCTATTGTGTTTCATATGTCCCTCCTCCTCCCTATCCGAGGATGAATCCAGGGAGCAGTAGGGGTGGGGGTTGGTTGGGAATGTGAGCTACGAAACTTTCACTCCCCTACTGCCGATTGACTCGATCTACATAGTGTTTGTGGTGTCGATATATTAATGAAAGAAAAGAGACGCGCCCGTCTAGAGAACCCCTGGAAAAGGCTGGAAGCAACCCTGATAGGAGGGCTTATGGAAGCTGGAGGACCACTGGGAGTGGAAGATTCTGAAGGCTGGAGATGCTCCTGGGAGCCCAGACTTCTGGAGGTTAGATTCCCCATAAGAGCTGGAGACACCTGATTATTGGAGCTTGGCAGAGCAACGAGGAGCTCACTAGATATAACGTGCATATAGCAAATATACATAACGTACTTCATCTTCGGTGAATTTGGCCAGCCTGCCACCAGTGCGGTGATAGCTGATGCTTTCGGAGTGTATGTGGGAAGTGTTCTGTTTAATTTGTGGGTGTGTGGTTTGCAGGTGAGGTGGACGGCAGAGTAGAGGGCCGACTAGTGGAGCTGTTGCAGGTTGTCTTGGAGAAGTCGGGCGAGAAGAGAAGATGAGAACCGGAAAGCAGATGAGTAGATGTAGTTATGGTTGTCTAGAGGGCAGAAACGATGAGCGGTGAAGAGTCCGGACAAGCTTCTATGCAGTTATAGCCTCGGAGAGTGCAGCTTGGTCATATAGTTTAGCTGCGGATCTTCTGTGGTTCACCAAGTTCAGCTCTTCACTTTTCTAAGATTCGAAATAATTTAAATGGCAAAAGTCTCACTTCCCAAATTTTAATTCTGCAGGACCTGTGCGCTGAAAAGGGTGCCCAACTCCTATAAATTGGCACATATATGCCATCGTATCACCATGCAGAGGCAGATAGCGATTTACACGGAATCAATCGAACTGTAGGTTAAAAAATTCGGCCTTCACAAGAGAAGCTATATATATATATATATATATATATATATATATATATATATATATATATATATATGTATATATATATATATATATTTTGCATAGCAGGTTCATTTCCTGATTAGTTTGAGGATGTTTCATTTCCAATGGTCAAAGGTTAATGACATGAGAAGGAGGTGTACGCAGAGGAAGGGAATGGTATAACTCGGGTGTTCCTATGTCAACAAGTTCTTTCCTATCCACAAATAAAAAACTATGGGCAGAAAGGAACTCATAACCCCACCTCGTTCCCCAGGTTGATTAACCCGCCCCGTCATTCGGGTCAGATCCTCACACCCCCGTCTCGGGGAGTGGGGTCATTATAAGCCCCCTGTAATCTCCAAACGAAGCGTCACACGAGAACGAAATATGTGTCATCGGAAAGTGCTCGACGAGTAGGGGTAGAGAGTGGAGTAGAGCAGAGTAGTATAATCCATAAGACAAGAAAACATTAACGATCCAACATGTATTTGTAACGTGTGCTTGCATTGTTTAATGGGGAATGGCGATGACCAACCCATCTCACCCACTACCTCCATACCCAAACCTGGCTCTGTCCAGACCGACTCATCGACTCTTCATCTCCATCTGCTGCTTCTATGGACTCCGCCCATCGCTCATCGCTACTACCTTCTATACAACCATCATCACATCTACTCGTCTGCTCTTCGGTTCTCATCTCCTCTTCTCACCTGACTCCTCCAAGACAACCTGCGACATCTGCACTCGCCTGCCCTCCTCCATACTCTGCCCTCCACCTCACCCTGCAGGTACACATACAAACCAAACAGAACACACTCCTCACACATTCCGACAACAGTCGATATCACCGCACTGTCGACATGCTGGCCAAATTCATCAAACTACAAACTACAACCGATTCCAAATAAGTTTTGCTTTTAAAACATTCCACAAAAATGGATTTCCCAGAGCCAAAAATACGTCAATCGCTACCTCGTAAACCACCTAGTGACATCAATTTGAATGGATAAATTTGGGGATTGGTTTCTGATCCTACTCGTCGAGCGCTTTCCGATAACACCTATCTCGTTCTCGTGCGACGCTTCGTTTGGAGATTACAGGGGGCTTATAATGACCCCACTCCCCGAGACGGGGTGTGAGGATCTGACCGGAATGACGGGCGGGTTAATCAACCTGGGGAACGAGGTGGGGTTATGAGTGGCTTTCTACCAATGGTTTGCTTTGTGGATAGGAAAGAACGTTGACATAGGAACATAGGACTTGTACCGTTCTCTTCCTCCGCTTACACCTCCTCATGTCATGGACTTTTGACAGTTGAAAATGAAATACCCTCAAACTAATCATTAAGTGAACACGTTATTATGCAATGAGCACATGTATATATATATATATATATATATATATATATATATATACATATATACATACATACATATATATATATGTACACATACATACTATATATATATATATATATATATATATATATATATATATATATATATATATATATATATATATATATATATATATATATATATATATACTAATTGAGCCCATCCGATGCCGCTATTCTGTTTTCCTGCTTTTCTTGTGAAGGCCGAATTGTTTAACCTTAAGTTGGATAATTTTCAGCCTAAATCGCTCTCGGTAGTTGCATGGCGATAAGATGGCATATATGTGCCAATTTATGAGTTGTGTCCCCTTTCCAGTGCACATGTCCTGCAGAATCAAAATTTTGGAAGCGAGACTTTTGCCATTTAAAATATTCCGAATCTTAGAAAAGTGAAGAGCTGAACTTGGTGAACCACAGAAGATCCGCAGCTAAAC